>DWBA01001206.1:0-11043 GCA_018236825.1 Apodemia zela
TTTAAAACTACGCAACGGATTTTGATGCAGTTTTTAAAAAAAATAGAGTGGTTCAAGAGTAAGGTTTATATGTATAATACATGTATATTATAATCCGTGCGAAGCCGGGGCAGGTGGCTAGTATGTAATAAGTAATACCTCAGAACAAACTTGGACATAATAAAGTAACTTTCGATGGATTCCCAGCCGCACAAGAATTAAGGTCCAAACAATTTTATAAATGTTTAGTAGTTATATGAAGAAATAAATAATTATTTATTACGTATCCAAACTAACACGGGGACAATATTGAAAAAATATTTTAAACCAGCAATAGACTTTTTTATATCATAAGATAGCAAACAAGCAGATGAATCTCCTGATGGAAAGAGTCAACCATTGCCTATAGACACCAAAGATGTTAATGGTGCGTTGCTATCTTGTGGGGAAGTCTTAAATGCCACATGCACAAGTTTACCGGCTACCTCACCCTCCAAATCGGAACACGACAGTGACAAACACTGACGATATTGCGGCAGGAATAGATGAGGCGGTGGTCCCAGACCCGGGCGAGACAATGCTGAACTGTACCACCTAGTAGTCTCGAGGTTAGTCAATAGTCAATTAGTCGCCTTTTACGACATGCCTGGCAGGAGGGCAGTTGGTCTATTCTTTAAAGACTTACCTTTCTTGTTTATTTTTAGTATGCGTTAAAAAAATACCACGTTTAGTAAAATTATGTTGGTGAGTAGATAATTTAACAATTGACGTGCTCATATCGTCGACATTCAAATAACGGTATGGCTAGATCGGCGATTGCAAAATACTGGTTTTCTAATTTAACCAATCAAGAATATTTCAATTATTTTTGTTTTTATATTATTGGATAGCAAATGTCTCTCCTGATGGAAATAACCATTATCCACTAATGGTGCTTGTGACGGGATGGTAATGTCACATTGCATAAGTTTACCGGCTACCTTACCCTCAAAACTGGAACACAACAATGACAAGGATCGGCACTATTGCGGCAGGATTTGGTAAGGCGGTGGTACCAGACCCGGGAGACATTACAGAACTCTACAGCTAGAAATAGGTACGTATATACGTACATATATTGAGAATGTCCATATATTTAGATGTATTTGGTGTTTTTAGCACTAACCCATTGCTTGGGAAACTTGAAAAACTTTAAAAACAACAAAGAAAAATTTCGGCACGCCTCGCTAGGATAGTTTATACCATAGTATATTTAGCGATCAGTACAATCGACAGAATCGATCAAAAAGCAAAGAAGAACTTCACCGCTTCCAACCTGTCGACACTAGCTCAGTTGGTAGAGTGGCCCCGGCCTGAGGGGAGGTCGCTGGTTAGAATCCTAGCGTGTCGACATTTTTCTTTGGTGTTTTTAAAGTATTACTGGGTTTCAATATTTATTGTGAACTAGCTGGTGCCTGCAACTTCGTTTGCGTTAAATCAGAAAAATAAAGATTCACAGCTCCTCCCCCGTAGGCTATACTAACACCCATACCACAAGCAAATAATTTGCTTACTTTGTTAGATAATTTGTGCAATTTGTCCAGTGATATTTTATTAGTCGTATTGTTTTACCATAAAGAAAACCTTGTGAATAACACAGACATAACAGATGTCTCTCACGCCAAACATTATTATCAAGCGGTTTTATATGACCTTCATGTTACATAATTTGTTTATTTATTACAATAAGCTGTGTTTTATCTGAATTATTACTTTTAAAATTCCGCCTTGAAAAAGATGTTTATCAAGATTCATAATCCCGTCTTACAAGAATTTAATAAAGCCAGGTATTAGCAGGACTACTGGGCAGTGGAAATATGTTTATTTATTTGAATGTACACTTTGTATATGGAATTAAGTTCTTAGTTGGTAGAATTTAATTTCATGTACATGTGCCGCTGTATTCCATCACCGGACATCGCGTCAAAATTCGAAGTTCCATCCTCACCACCTCGATGTCTGGAAATCCACAACCGTGCGTTTTTTCGGCACTTTTTACCTCCCACTACTCCAATGTGGAATCAATTACCGGCGGGGGTTTTTCCGAAAGGATACGACTTGGGGACCTTCAAGAAAAGAGCTTACTCTTTCTTAAAAGGCAGGTAACGCACCTGCAAGACCTCTGGTATTGCGGATGTCCATGGGCGGCGGTGATCACTTACCATCAGGTGCACCTCCTGATCGTTTGCCCCCTCTTCTATAAAAAAAAAACTGAAGACGCTTTTTTATGTCATATTTATGATTACTCCACCTAGAAAGGCAAATAAATCACAGTTTGACCCAAACATTTGGACAAAAAACCGTAAGTAACCAACCCACATACACATGAAAAAGTCGTGAGTCGTGACTGTACCGCAATTTGTATATAAATTACACGTTGCGGAAATTTTTAATTAACCTTTACCTTTAAAACTGATAAGAGTGCCCTTTCGGCCTTTGATAGGTGATTGATTCTCTTGGCCTTGATGCGAATATAGTGGGTTATATACTCTACGCGTATATGTTAATTATAAAAGCTGTATGACGCGTTATAAAGTACCGTTGTGTGAACTTATAAACAACGCTAATACTAATATTAAACTTGATTGCTCGGAGCTGTCACTTTATCTCAATAAGTTTCCTTTGAATGAAAGTGGCAAAACTGGCAATTTTTAATAGCGTTTAGAGAAAAAAAGTTAATAGTTCTCCCGATGGAAAGAGAAACCATATAAACACCAAAGATGTTAATGGTGCTTTGCTATCCATGTGGCGGGATTGAAATGCCACCTGCACAAGTTCACCTGCCACTCCACCCTCTAAACCGGATCACGGTATAATATTAGTTTAGATTCGACGAAAAAATGTTATTTGAGTATTTTCGAGTAAACATCTCAATACTAGCCCAGTTTTAGATTGTGAACATCCTCGAGTCTTGAATGAGCAACTAGCAAAAAATATATACCTAGCTGTTATTATGTTGCCAAATTGCAAAGAAAGCAAAAATAAATAACGGCCCGTCTCGTCAGACATCAATCCGGAAAGTTGTAGTGAATCAGTCGAGCGTTGTTGGGCGTTTAACTAAACTGCTGAGCTGAGACTGAGCCTACCCTGCAAGGGCACCGGCGTGATATTTATTTATTTTAGACAGTCTATAATAATGACCATACAAAATTGTACAAATTGCTTCACCACGGAGTAAATACTAATAAACATTTGCTCAATGGATAGGCCAAAGTGCAACTTATAAACTCACGATTGACCTACGTATTACGTCCCATGTTGCGTTGAGTAAAATAATAACATATTTTACGCTAAATAAATATCTTTATACATCTTTAGGTGTCTTTAGGCGTTGATTGTATCTTTCCAACAGGAGAGCCATCTGCTTGTTGGATATTTATGATGTAAAAGAACATCCTTATTTTAAGAAACAAAAACGTACATGTTAATCTGGACTATAGTCTTAACACCCTTACTAATACGATTAGCCAATATTAAGTCTCACGATAAAACAGTTGACCAATTTATCGAATATCATTGTTCCATCAGTCTTGGGCAAGTTATTTTGTACGGGATACCAGTTAGTATCCTGTACAGGTAGTTAGTTAAGTTAGTTTTAGTTCGGAGGAGGCGATAAATATAGTAAGTTAGTGTCTGCGCGTTGTTTATTTCGATCGTTAAGTTAAACGACTCGTGGTCGCCGTGTCTTTGCCGCACACTTCGTATTAATGCCGTGTCGGCCCTTTTATATTATCGATGTACGTAACCGTACATATACCTATGTTCTAGAAAAATTTAGTAGTATCACTACTGTCTGTTGAGGTTGTCGAGTTCTGCAATGTCCTGCCAGGGTTTAGTACCACCGCCTTACCTTTTATTGACCGCATCAGTGTCAACTTTTGGCGCACTTGCTTGTTAATTGTGGTGTGGTCCTTGCCCTCCTCGCACAGATAGCAACACACTTTCATCACGAATAAAAATATTCTTCAATCGTGGTGATTGTTTCGTAACCAGATGAACCACCTGCTTATTTATCCTATGACATACGGACACTGACACGTTTACAAAATAATAAGTCATAGTTAGTAAATCTAACCATTTACATTGTAATAACGTTATTAAAGTAGTAAGTTTGGCGTGCGTTACACCGTTATCTGAACTTCAAAACAAGTTACCAAATTTTTTTATACATATTTATATTCTTACTGTTAATTTGATATAAAGAATGCTCAACCAATTTAATCATTGTTTTTAATATGTATTAGCGTTTTTAATTAAAACAGAGTGATGTTTTTTTATGTTACGTTAAATCATGGAATTATATTAATTTAAAACAATTTTTATTAAAATTTACAAAATGCGTTTTTTATTTTCAATAAAACGTTTACAATCGATTATACTACCTTTGCTTTTTCTCTTTCAATTTGTTTTAATTCCCGCCATCACAAAGAAACATTATCTAATGTACATTTTTAGTAATTGAAATTAAATTGAATGAAAGATTTGCCTTATAAATAAAGTTATGTAGGGACTCCTTAAATCATATCCTAAGAGCCAGCGTTAGCCAGACGTTCGTCATTTTATTAAACCTGAAAATTTCTCAGCGCTAAGTCTCCAACTCAAACAAAACTGAACTTAATACTTTAACGAAATTGAGGTACAAATAGAGTATAAAGTATATCCACAACTTTGTTACTTGTTAGCTGCCAAAGTAACCATCGTCCAAATTTCAATATCTCTAATCGTTCTTACCTGGGTTGGGGACTACATGCTGAGAAACTTTCAGGTTTAATAAAATGACGAAGGTCTGGCTAACGCGGTCTCTTACTCTATCAGCAATAAAGATGCATTGATTACTATGTAAGAGTATATTGACTCTGCGTGAGTGTAAGACAATGTTTACTATTAAATAATAACATAACCAATTCCTTCCACTGATAAGTTTCTTGCATCTGATTAATGGAAGTATATCAGTATCCGACTTTCTTATTCATTTTTACCTTTGTTTTTCGGTCTTTATGGTGAAATAGTAGGACTATTTCACCATAACTAATAAGTAGTTTTATCAAAGTAAAGGTTTGTTATAGTAAGTTTACGTTTCCGTACGATTTTTCAAATATCTTCCATACAAACTTTTTGAAAGTTACAAATGCAGCGATAAATAAAAAAAAAATGGCCAAGTACGAGTCGGACTCGCGCATGAAGGGTTCCATCCATTATCTATATAAACGAGCAAAAAGATCACGGTTGTGGTATGGGAACCGCCTTAAATACAGACAGACGGACAGCGGAGTCTTAGTAATAGGGTCCCGTTTTACCCTTTGAGTACGGAACCTTAAAAAGGGCCAAATAGGTGCAGACGCTTTGATATAATGCGCGGAGAAAAAAATGTGGAATTTATTTTTTATTTAAATAGATACATAGATACTGAGAATTTATTGGTTTATTTACAGCCGAGCCGAGGTAGAGAAGCAAAAAACGAATATGAAACAGAAAAGTCAGGCGTGTGAAGATGCGAAACAAGAGTATATGGACCAGTTGCGAAAGACAAATGATGCGCAGAGACAGCACTACGAACAGCGGCTTCCACATGTATTTAAACAATTACAGGTAATATGAACAATTATTGTTGTCCTCCGTATAGTGCCACCAAGTTATCTAGTCTGTAGTAGGCATGGATCATTTCACAATTAACATGTTTAATCTCGTGCTAAATTCTTCTTAACAGACGCTTCTTAACAGTTAACAATCGCTATTTATATTATCGAATACTGTTAAACGTTATTTTTATTATTACTAAAAATTATCACGTAAACTACTGAATAATAATGTACTAAATAATACTGTTAAAAAGAACACTATAGGTACTGCTAAAAATACTGGATAGTTCGTATCATACTTCTGGCGCTGGACTGTTTCTTTTTTCGGTCGCCTCCTCAACACTGACTTCCTATTCTGCTTTACCGTTATAATTATCGTATAAAAATAACTGTTAAAGCCAAGCTGGTTTTAACAACCGCACTGTTAATCAAATTTAACAATAATTTCCATGCCTAGTCTGTAGAAGGCGTCGCTAGTGACGCGTTTTTACTTCGGAATTACATTTCACAAGGCAGTGGCTGTAGTTCCGATTTTATCTACTGACCAGCCCCCCTATTCACGTAATAAAACGTCACTCAGTCGAAGCGCTTAAGATGTCTTACACACATAAACACGATACAACGTCGCGTTGTGCTACGACGTGGCATAATGTGTCAGAAAATATGTAAGAGCCTTAAACGGGTTCGACTCGATTCACGTTTGTTACGTGAATCGGCCCTAGATCTGCCCGCTTAGGATAAGCAACGTGTGATAATGTCTAGATCTATAAAACAGGTTTGTTTTGAGGTTGACCAATAAGAATCGCGCGTCGCGTCAAATAAACAACATATTAATTCTTATTGGTTAAACCTCTTTTGTGTCGATCTCGACATTATCACACGCTGCGTATGCTAAACGGGAAGGTGGTGTCACTAAATTGTAACTTGCCTCCCTCTTTGAAGTATAGACCATCTGACATTCTGCCAGGCTGTTTGTAAAAGACAAACGATTAGCTAAACGTGTCACTGCCATTGTGAGTACTGTGTCGTGTGTGGTAGAGTTCCACAATGTCTCGCCCGGATTCGGTGTCACCGCTTGACCTGTTCCCGCCTCAATAGGGTCAATGTTTCACTGTCGTGTTTCGGTTTGGAGCGTAAGGTACCAGGTAAACTTATGCAATTGGTATTAACATCCCGCCACCTGTATAGCAACGCTTGACATAGTCAATGATTGACATTTTTGGTTTCTATAGGAGATGGTTGAATCTTTTCATCAGGAGAGCCATCTGTTTGTTTGCTGTCTATAATAACCTATGATATAGAATAAAATTCTGATTCTCGCATAGAATTTATTCTGCGTTTCTAGAAAAAATCTTATCAAGTAAAAATCAATTATGTTTAAATTCAATTCATGTATAAATAGTTATAGAGGAGTGGAGTCTCCTGACACAAGCTCGTATGTGCTTAAAAGGGGACTTCAACAACATTCAACTGTTTGTTAAACTTTTAGTTCAATAAAGATAATTATTATTCTCATTACCCTCCTATAACAATTTTTTTCTTATGAAGTATTGCTGTAAGTATATTTAATTTGTTTATTTACAGCTAAGGACTTCAAAGAGTATCATCGTAATAATGTCGCCAAACTCTCTCGTATCAACAAAGCTATCATGAACCATCACGCCAACGCCGAGAGAGAACAGAAGAAGGAGCAAGAACGTATCGAGAAGGAGCGTATGCGACGGTATGTTATTTTTATATTTACACCAAAAGATTATACAGATGCCAGATACACACTGACAATGGTCGGTCACCCAAAAACAACTCTAGAAAGGGCAAAACAATTATTTATACTATAATAAAAATATTTGACATAATATCTATCCACTATAAATAAATTGTGTCAAAATCACATGCAAGAGACAAAGGGGCTGTTTATAAAATACGTCACGCTAAAATAAGTTCTCTGCCTTCTCCCCTCCTATTGTCACGCCGTGTCACACTTTCTGTGACCCCCCCTAAAAAGAACTAAAGTTCTTGTGGCGTAATATTTCATAGTAATTATTAGTAATTTCATAACATTTATTAGTAATTTATGATATTTATATGATAAATTTCAATTAATAGTGCAAAAATTGGTAGAATTGAAAATATTTATTTAGTCTTTATAGTAAAATTTCAAAAAAATAAATAAACATCTTTTATAACGAACAAATAAATGACATTTGTATTAATCAGAAGTCCAAGGATTTTGTAAATGCGCCGAAATATCTATAATCGGTATTGCAGCATGCAGCAGCAGCAGAAAAATAGTCGAAAGAAATATTAATTCAAAATATCTTAATGAATGGCTAATGTCACGTCGTCGGAGGCCCCCGTCCTCCCCTGTCACATCTTGTCACGCTCAGCAAGACCCTCCCCCCCTCGTGTACGAACGTATTTTATGAACGGCTTCAAATAGGTCAAGTAGGTATATATAGGCGGTATAGACAGGCATAAATTCGCCTTCTGTACGAAAATGTATATTTTTGGTGTTCAATAAAGGACGTAATAAAATATTTTTAATCAAGAAAAAATGACTGCAGGAACGATTGAAAGTTTAAACTTGTCCCCTATGTTTATACAGTAGAAAATAAAGACACTAATTTTTGTGTTTTTTGGTTCTACTGCCATATAGTCTAATGGCGGAGGACGAAGAGGGATACAGGAAACTCATCGATCAAAAGAAAGACAAGCGTCTAGCGTTCTTGCTTTCTCAGACTGATGAATACATTGCCAGTCTCACTGAGATGGTAAAGCAACACAAACAGGAACAACGCAAAAAGCAACAGGAAGAAGAAAGAAGAAAACGGGTAAGTTGCGGAGAATAGAGTGGAGATGTTGTAAAGCAATATTTCTGAGTAACCAAAATCCAAGGGATTTCATCGTCCCTTACTAATCAAACAATATCATATACATTTACTTATATATTTAATGTTAATTTATTCAACATCGCAAAGTTCCTAAAGTTCTTTACTGGTCGTTTTGAAACTTTGTTATTGGTACCTAGTACTGGCGAATAGATGATAGGTATAGTATAATTAACTTACAATAGTCACGCGTGTCGTACCAGTAAAATATTTAAAAAAAATGTGGGAGCAACGTGCAGGCTATCGGCTCATAAATTATGAGTTCTCTTTTTAGACTAACCAATATTTATGCATTTTATAGTTTGAAATTTACATCCTGACTTTCACTGTACCTGACCTTTTGTGCCTATAATATTTTTCAAATAGATGATATTATAACTTCAATAAAAATTTTGTAACTTTCGAATTTCTGATCGAACATATTTCTAAAATTTCTTAAATATATTTCTACATCTGAGTAAATGGCTTTTTTAACATTGTGACACATTTGTTTTTTATTTATCACATTCAGTTTAGTTAATAATTAATCAGTAGCTTTTAATGTCGATATATTCTAATATGTAATGTGATTTTATTTTTAACTTCGCCTTTGGATCCCAGCTTCTCCCAATCTCTACTAGATGTTATTTTTTCATGAAAACTTGCTTTACAACGTCTGGTATTATTACGTTTGCTATGGGGAAATGCTTGCTAACAAAAACTGAACTGAACTAACCACACTATATTGCATGCTAAAATTATTTACTATTTTGAATAAAAACATGTACAATTATTAAGGCCTTGAATTTTCTTTGCAAGACTTAATTTTTAATCCAGTTCCAAAATTTAAAGGAGGGGGTTAAATATTTTGCATGTTTTTCAAAATATCTTTTTAAACAGGAACAGCGCAAGAAACAAAAGGAAGAAGAAAGGAAAAAGCGGGTAAGCTTATTTAAAAAATGGGGCAAGCGCATGTAATTGCATGCTACCATCTCCATAAAACACCTTTTAGTCGAATCAAATAACATACACAAAGCCTGAATTATCTCAATATTTAAAATTATTTTTAAAACTTTTAGAAATAGAAAAATAAAATTGTTTTACTAACATTACCTTTAAAATTGTTGGTAGATAAAATTATATTAACCATCGAAAATTAGGAGCTTTTATTATTAGCTTTTCGAAAATAAAATTGGTACTAGGGTAAACTTAATATGAACAAAGTAAGGGTGTTTTAAGAGCTTTCTAATTAATTTAATTATGAGAATACAAACCAACCAAGTACGAATCAGACACAAATTGTTCCATACTGATAAACATTATTTAGACTTTTTATGTAATAATGCATAATTGCGTTATTAGGATCGAGGAAAACTACGCTAAACAAACATGCTGAAAAGTAACAGATACTTATACAGTTTAAAGCATTAAAATAAATAGTTATCTATACATTATAATAGTTAAAAATGTATTTTTAACAATTATATATGTGATTTACTGATTGATTGAATTGTTTCAACAACGTTATGCCTTCACTAAGAAAATTGTCTTATTTTACATATAAATTCTTTAATTTATAATAATAAGCATAAAATTTTAAACACAAGCTGAGAGAAGAAAGGTAATTTTTTTTGTGATATGATTTTATATATTTCAAATTTTTAGCTTTACAGTATGGGACTCAATAAAGAGTTAAGTAGCGTTATCTAAGAAGCTAGAATTAGTTTGTTGTACCTCATTTTTAATATAGTGCTCAAAAGCAAGGCTTACTTGCAAATCGTTATGCCGAGCTATATTGTTTATGATTTGAATGTTATTACAGAACTTTTTAACCAAATATTTTTTTTAAAAATCTATATTAAAATTGTGGAAAGACACTTTTTTATCAATCAAAGCTTAATATTTGTCTGTTCAACAGTAATTTATTTATTTTTCCCTCATCCAAACAGCCTTGTATTATTTTATAAATACAGCCTTTAGATGGCTAATTCTATACCCAAAAAATCCACTTAATTCTTATAGAACTAAGCGATTGCTGGTAATGTATTCTTAAATGATGGTGATGGGGGTGATGATGGTGGTGATTTTGTTAATAGCGGTGGTGGTGATGATAATAATAATATATGTACATAAATATGAATGCTAAGGCATGCTCATTTGGATTTTCCAAACTATTGTACTTTTACTAATTCGTTTAAATAAATAACATTGCTTATTTAAACGTCGCAAAGTTTTGGTCGACAGGTTTCTAAGCAAAACTCTGTGACGTCAAAAGATTTACATATGAAATTGGCCCGTTCGACTGAATTAACTCCTTAGTAAACTAAGTAAGCTACTGAGAGTACTGAACAAAGTTTTTGGCTGGAACACTATAGATTTAAATTTAAAACATTTGCTATGCCGTCAGTTTACTTAGTATGTTACGGCACCATTGTATAATTCTTTTAAAAATGACAAACATTGTCAATATACGAGAAATTACACATAAACAACTAGGTTACGACACTAACGGCCAATTGCACTAACATTGTCTTAAGTTAGGAGAATCCTAAATAGTATGCTGTCATTTTTTGTCTTAA
>DWBA01001207.1:0-11040 GCA_018236825.1 Apodemia zela
GTTTCTCTTGTAATATACAGGCTGACACAAGGTGTGATGAATAGGTTAATTAAATGTTATATTTTCTTTATATTATTCTACAACTTTAACTATTCCTGCCACAATAGCGTCGGTGCTTGTCGCTGCCATATTCCAGTTTGGAGGGTAAAGTATCCGGTAAACTTATGCATTTGGCATTCCATTTCCATCCCTGCCACAAGAATAGCAACGAACCATAACAATCTCAGGTCTATAAAATAGGTACATTATTACGGTAGTTAAATGACAGAACTTACACATTACTGAGTAAATGTGTTTATTAAACTGTGTTTTAGTATGAATTTCCATTACATTATATAGAAATCATTCACGTGTATGGTCGCGTGATTGAACGTGATGGAATGTAAGAACGTGATATGAGAAAAGATTGGACGTGCAGGAATGTACCCGTTACATACATCACTAGTCGTAAAAGAAACATACCGTACAGGAGAAAGGGCGTATTTGTGTATGCACGAGCTGATGCCGCTGCAGCAGCTGCTTGTGCCGGAAGCTCTTGCCGCAGGTGCCGCACACGTACCGCTGCGACGTGTGCTCTGTCTGCTTGTGGTATATCACTGACGACGGGTGGTTCAGAACCTGCAACATTTAATAATCACATATCAATTGTATGAAATAGGTCGATAGGCTAGTTTACCAAATTTTAAATACTTTACCTTATTAGGTATATTAACAAAAAAACATTTTTTTTTCAATATCGTACATCTATATACAGTGTGCCCCCGAAATGCCTTTAAAAGTCGAAAGCTGCCCGCTCTACTCATTGTGTAGATCTAGTAAAAACGGTAAAACCAAGTAAATTGTTATGTTTTTCGAAGATATGATGTTTTTGTTTACCAATAAAATTACACAACCCAATAAGCGCAACCCTAATTAGTGACCAGTGTTTAATAGAAGGGCAAGCTGAGCCCGCCAGCTCCCCAGTGTGCCCCAGTATCGCGCGGGTCCCACCTTGCCGCAGAGGTCGCAGGCGAAGCCGGCGGGGCGCGCGCGGCGGTGCGACACGCGGTGCAGCGCCAGCGAGCGCGGGTACGCGAACGTCGCGCCGCACTCGATGCACGCGTGTGACCTATCGCCCAGGTGAACCGCCTGCCGAGTACCAATCATTTAGTTACTACTTCATTTCCTCGTTTCTTCATCGAAAGGAATTATAAAAACTTGAAATTCCTAAGTTACTACGCTCTCGATAAGTTTCGAGATGTTCGAAATTTAAAAAATGGACCGCACAGGTGTTATGTTTACAGAGTTTGAAACAAAGTCGCTTCGGCTGTATGCTCGCTTTGATTAAATTTGATATTTTCTTGCGGAAACTGTTTCAAGTGACCTCCGCGATGCGCGCAACAACTAGAGAAGCTTGTGAATACGTCAGCCGTCTCATAGGCTTCTGGAAGGAGTTAGGATGGCTGGAATAAATTTAGCTAGCTAAGCACAAAGGTCCAAGTGGCTAAGTGGGGAAATAAAAGGGTTTAAAAAAATGTATCAACAGTTTGAAAACGGGACTCTTCCTTTTTTGGGAAACGGGATTCAGAAATCGTCAAACGTGACGAAACCTGGATCTATCAGTATGATCCAAAAAGTGAGAGACAATCGTCAGTATGGGTCTTCTCAGAGGGAAAGTTACCGACAAAATTCCAGAGACTAAGAAACGTTGGCTAAAATGGTGGGAAGCATTTTTTCTCGAATTATTGGTCACCGTATTGGCACACTGCAATAGCATTGCCGACAGTTCTCTAAGCAGTGCGAGAGAAGAGACCAAAGGTTGGAGTTCCAGGTATCATGCATTATATCCATGACGACAATGCCTCTTCACAAACATCTCTCAGAACAAAGGTGTTTATTGAGGATTCTGATTCCTGGTATTGAAATTTTACGAGGGTAGGTTCAAAAGTATTCGGCCTAACCAAGAAAATAAACACATACTAAATCAGTTATATTTTTCTACATAATCACCATCAAGTTCGATGCACTTTTACCATCTCCCATTCAAAGCATTTAGACCGTTGAAAAAAAATGATTCTTCCTTAGAGTCAAAATTTGCGTCTACTGCTGTTTTGACTTCGTCGTTTGTCGAAAATCTTTGCCCTCCCAATTGCTTTTTTAGGTTAGGGGACAGAAAGAAGTCTGACGGTGCCAGATCAGGTGAATAAGGCGGATGCGGTAATAGTTCAAAGCCACAATCGTGGATTTCAACCATTGATTGCACAGACGTGTGAACACGGGCGTTATCTTGAAACAGGACTTTTCTTCTGAGCATTCCTGGACGTTTTTCTTTTATTTCCTCTCGTAAATGACGTAGTAAGACACAGTAGTAATCAGAGTTTATAGTCTGACCCCTTTCAAGATATCAATCATAATCACATCCTTCGAGTCCCAGAATACTGAAGCCATTACCTTATTTGCCGACAAAAGCGCTCGATTTGCTCCATTTGCAGAAAGTATGTCCGGTTGGTTTGTTAAAAAAATTATAAAATCACAACAAATTATTCCACACGTTTCGAACTTCACACAATTAACTATTCTGAACTGAACTAAATAATGTGGCTAGATTTGATTTTTAGAATTGAATGTATCTGTGTTAGGCCGAGTACTTTTCAATCCACCCTCGTATCTTTATGACGGAATGGTAATGTCATGTGCATAAGCTTACCGGCTTCCTTAACTCTCCAAACCGAAACACAACAGTGACGAGCATCAATGCTTATGGCAAGCCTCAAGGTTTTTGTGGCAAGAATTCGTAAGGCCAAGCCAAGTAGTGCCAAGCCCGGGCGAGAAGTTTGTCAACATAGTCACAATATTACTGACACGTTCGGCCAATCGTTCGCATTTTACAAACTGACTGGAAGAATGACAGATAGTTTATTCTTAGGATTCTTAGGACCTGGACTACCAGGTCCTTTGAACATTAGAGAAATTCTACATCTATTGAATCAATAAAAATTCATTACCTAACCTATGATTTGAATTAGAGAATTATTACAAACAGCCACTATCTAGCAAATATTATGCTTAACTTGATGTTATTCATTTACATCATTCAAATTTAAATTGTCTTGTAGTCTATAACTACTAAACCTATTCGGTTCAGAGTATGGGAACAAGAGTTCAATCCTCGGATCAAACAGTTTTATTGAGTTCTTATCAAGAAAAATCTCAGTAGCAGCCCGGAATCTGATGGGGGTAAATTAACAACCCTTTATTAGTAATAGCATTTACCTTTGGGTCAACAATAATCTTTAGAATTATCAACTGTCTTTGGAGATCACCATCCATCTTGCCAGTCAAGAAACTAGTGAATCCTAGGTGAACCAAAAGCGTGTTTATACGTCCGGCTTAATTTTCCTCTGTCATTATAGCATGAATATATGCATGTAAAAATATCAGTCAAACAAATTATGATTCTTTTTCAATAGGAAATTAAACAATTTACTTTTATGCAATTCTTCGAAATACGGTGTAAATTATGGTTGTCGTTAGTTAATGACGGGTGACATTTTAATAACAACAACAAACAGAGCATTCGAGGTTATTCCATTTTAAATATTAAATGAAAGTAGTGTGAATTATTGTAGTACTAGCTGTTACTTGCGATTTCGTTTGTGTGACCCAATATCATTACTTACTTTTGCTGATTCTGGTACAAATGGGTACAAATATATCCTATATCACCCCTGGATAGTGTAACTTTCTAATGGTAAAAGATTTTTTTAAATAAATCCAGTAGTTTTTGTTTTATTACTTACAATTATACAAAAATACAAATACGTTTTCTCTTTAAAATATTACATAGTATAGGACATAGCAGTAAGTCAGAACTGTGCTAAGTATAGGATTGAGCACTCTATCTTATTTTTTATCGCGCTGCAATTATACATGAAAAAATTGTGTATGTGCGTGTGTGTATGTCAATGCTTGTCATTGCCATGTTCCGGTTGGGAGAGTAAAGTAGCCGGTAGACATGCCATCCCGCCACACAGATAGCAATGAACCATTAACATCTTTGGTGTCCATAAGCGATGGTTTATCTCTCCATAGGAAGATCTGCTGCCATCTGCTTGTTTTCTCTCTTATGATATAATTTTTTAACGATTATCACTTTGTTCTTCGATAGCTTCGATTGGTAATCTGAGGCACGAAGTGTTAATTTGCCAACACCAAACTGCGGACCTACTTCTGACTAACTTCATGACTTTCAACCCTGTCCGGGAGCGGTTTCTGAAATTTTACACTCTGAGATGAACAGCCTTAATACTTAACTATGAACCAATCGTGTTAGTGTGATGTTGTCAATATTTATTAAAGTAGGCACGACATACAGCAATAAAATGGAACATCTATTCCTATAAAAACATACACTAGGTAAAATGTAACCCCTCTTTTGTGTTGCGTAGTCAAATAAAACAGATTTAAACCGCTTTTTTATTACAATGCGCCCGCATTACATCCGTTCACTAAAAAAATTCTCTAAAAGCTAGTCAGAATCTGACGATGAAAATATTTGCTACAATCAGAAAAATTGCCTTCCATTTATTCCAGAGATGACTAATACTGGCATAAGCTGTCCGAATTCCTGACAGATATTACGTAAGACGTCTTCGTACAAAAGAATTTGCTATATTTTAAAGGAAGTCCAATAAAAAATGACACTATTAGCGTTCCAATCTTGACGTATATTTTAGAAAAGCCAGGGAATTATACAATTTTTTTCATATATTCATTTGTTTTGTGAACAAAAAAAGGTTGTCATTTTTTTGTTTGGGGCTTGTGATTCTCGTCAATAAAAATACGATTGCTTCTACGGTCATAGTTAATCTTACTAATTTTATAAAATATAAGTTTGTTAATTTTGGTTATAAGTTACTCAATCACACAAAGACTGCTTAATGGAATTAAATACAAATTGTTATAGTTACAGGAAATCTATGTCTAGGCGTAGCACTCGAGACGAGTTACATTTTATTTCGGAAAATGTTCTCGTGGGATTCACAAAAATCTTTGATCACTAAGAAGGCTGCTTAACAAATAGATCAATATGTATCACGTTAGTCACTCTGCTGTGTGTAGATTGATAAACTTTTAGGAAGATTTGTATTTTTGACAAAAAAGGGCAGCTATTTTTCAAAATTGGCAAAATTAAGCTCAACATATTTTTGACGTAATGTCTATATTTTTGTAAATCATTAACTTTATCTGACGAATGGTGTTAGTGTTCATATTCAAATGTACGTCTTCTACGATAGAATGTAATGATTTCTGTTGTAGAAATGTAGAATGTAGGTTGTAACAAGAAAAGTTAGATAAGATAATATTACCTGGGCAGTTGGGTTTTGTGTAACTTTGTTTTGTATTGAAACATGTGTATTCTAAAATTTCTAAAATAATTGAGTGATATAGAAAAAAACTTTTATTGGCTACAAATATAAAGCCTCCATCCACTATTATTCATTGGGCGTAATCAAACGTGGTGTATAGCCAAATTCTTCTTGCTCATATCTACTTATATTGTGGAGGCTGATAGGAAGCAATGACTTTTGAAAATAAAAATTCGATGAATCATTATGGACTGCAAATTTTCACACACGTGTAGGTATTAGTTACGTGTCGGTTTGTAGTCTTATCTGAGTGACGTTTACACTCAAGTAACATTTAAATAGTTTGTTCATAGCACTGCATTTTTTTCATTCTTATAGAATAGCAAACAAGCAATTTTCTCTCTTGAAGGGAAATGTTAGGTAAACTGAAACAGCAAAACTTTATCTGAATAGGAAAATTCATCCAAGTGGTTTGAGCCGTTTCTAAGATATGCAAAATAAATTTATAGATGTATATAAGAATTGTTCTTTAAATATATTTGATATACGTTTTAAAAATCAAAAACATTTTTGTTACATATATAGATATGTTACATATACAATTTTGGCAAAATCAAGTAAGTGAGATCGGAGGTTATGTTTAAATATTACTTGCTAATATCCATGACAAAAAGGTACAAAGGTTGTATCATTTACGAGATCAAAAATGCCTATTTCATTTTGATATAATATTGTTTTCTTGATAGGTTATTTGAATGGCGTACAAACTTCCAGCACAACGTCAATCTATATTTATAGTACTTGGCTTTACACTTCAATTTAATAATAAATAATCATTTATACGGAAATTATTTTCATTAAAATCGTGGCACAATAGCTTCTTTACGTTAAATACTTTGTCGATTAAAGTAAGTTCTCGTATTTAAAACTTACTATTGTAATATCAACTAATGCAACTATACCTCATTGAACGATCAAACTGACCGATATCAGTGGAGTTACATGAGTTCTCAGGTTTAGGTTCACCCCCGATTAGGCTATCCGTAGATACTAGGTCCCACAATATGATAGGTGGCAAAGCCTATCGCCAACCGGGCACTTATCTAATCTCGGTTAATGTTGTTTTTATCAGAAAACTGAAAAACCACATATTTATAATTTTTCTCGATGAATCAAGCCCCGGACCTCATGTGGTCAATACCTATACCGGATCACTAGACCCACCCATAATGATAATTAATAGCGTGAGTTGCCAGTCTAACTCGTTAATAAATATATACCTACTAGCGGACCCGGCAGACGTTGTTCTACCTTAACCCCATCGCAACGCCACCTATCGGGTCCAATTGTAAATCTAAACCATTCTCGGATCCACCTGAAGACACACAACAAATTTCATTAAAATCGACCCAGCCATTTAGGAGGAGTTCAGTGACATACACACGTACAGAAGAATTATATATATAAAGATTAGTACTCAATTCTTGTATCGTGCAAAGTATAATTGTTTTTTTTTTTTTCATTAAAAAAACAATATCGGATCGGAGTCCGATGGTGGTGTGTAACATCTCCCTGACTATTATCGCAAATCTCAATCCCCGATGGAAAGAGAACCCATCGCCTATAGACACTAAAGATTTTAATATGTTGCTATTTGTGTGGCGGGATAGGAATATCACTTGCATAAGTCTACTCCCTTACCCTCCCCTACCCTCACGTCTAAGTCTTACCCTCCAAACCAGAACACGACAATGACAAGTATCGACGCAATTGCGGCAGGAATAAAATCAGTACACTTGTCAAAGGTAAATGTAGCATGAGGTATCACTATCCATTTTCCTAGCTTACGATCTGATGAATTTTGGAGAACCTAAGTGTATATAGGCTTTAGGTACGCTCCGCATACCCTGCAAGAAACTGATGAATTGTTACATACATTTCATTTATTAATCTACCATATTTTCATCCATTAGATAGTAACTGACATCTTTACAAGAACGATTACAAGCTAAGTGGCCCGTCGATACCTTTACCTTTTGAAGTGAACCGTTTTCTTTAATGCCTGACCTTCAAGCGTAATGTTAGTTTTTATTAGTTTTATATCGCGCCGAAAACCCTAAAGTTTTATACAAATAACTGGAATAGATTGGAAATCCCTATCTTAATCACGAGTTCTTCAACCAATTAACTTGAATATCTTTAGAAAATCTTCCCCTCACATGACGAAAAATGTAAAATAATTAAAAATATATAATTCAAGTCATTGAAAATGCTAATATTAGCATGCTTTTTAACAATCTTTGTAATCTATTCAGACGAATATGCAAAATGTTTGTTTATATCTCAAATCTTTAAAAAACTCCATCGTTTCTGGAGTTGGAAAAACTCATTATTGCGGTACAATGAATCAAATGATATTTTTATAATAATTTTGCACTTAATTTTATTTATAAAATCAATTTCTACTCCTAGAATAGTGATGATTAAGATTTTATCTTTATGCTGTTTACTCACGTTTTTTAATTTTGTTCTTAATGACAATGTGATTTTAACGGGGAGATGCTATTCGTCAAAAATTACAATAATCGATAAATCGACACTTTTTTTATATTTACATAATTATATCATGATGAAAATAGAGAAAACCATAAAATTAACTAAACTTCAAATTTAACTACGAATACCTTAAGAACCAGTTGACTTTGCGAAAAAAAACGTAATACGTTAAATTTCCTACAATAATATGTACAGTTAATTATGATTTGGCACCGCTTTATAAAATTCCAAATAAAGAAAAAATATTACTCAGTTTTATTTCCATATAAAAATTCAACTGGCGTAGGCTCCAGGCTAGTATTAATATTAAGAACTGTAACTTGACCGGACTTGTTTTTTATCTATTGCGAGTCGATTTAGGACTGTCGTGGAAGAAAATTAGAAAATACTCCAAGTAAGGATAATGGTGTTTGGTGTCGGCATTTTGTATCTCATATATTTTATTCTCCTGCCCGCTTATGATACGCAGCGTGTGATAATGTCGAAATCGACAAAAGAGAGGTTTGACCAATAAAAAGAATTAATATGTTGTTTATTCGACGCGACGAGCGATTCTTATTGGTCAAACTTAAACCAACCTATTTTATCGATCTCGACATTATCCCATGCTGCTTATCCTAAGCAGGCAGCTATTATAAATGCGTTGATATTCTATGGCCAATCTTAACACAGGATAATTCTTGTCCCGCATTCCAAAACACTGGTAATCATGCAACGAGCGAATATTTAATTTATAATGTTCTTTAGAGTCGTAATAAGGTTCTGAGGAAAACAAAAATTAGATAAATTTCCTGATAATTCTGTTTCTGGTGTTTAGAAAATCTAAACCAAGTTTTTTTAATGATTATCACATAAATTTATTGAAATTTTAATAGAACAATATCTGTAGGACAAGTAATAACATATATGCATGTTGAAATCCATGTGAAGCATTAAAACGAGGTAGATTAAACGAGGTTTTAATTATACACCGCAATAAAAAAAATAACAGTCAACATGCAACCACTTTCAAAAATTTAGTAATTAAAACGGCACTTAAAATCAAATATTTTCCAATTGAAAAGAAATGACTTCCGAAACAGTTTTCACCAATTAATGAAAACGTAGTATTGACCTAGATTGTTACTTTAGAACTTGGAAGTTCAAGTTAAAAGGAATTCAAACGATAGAAGTTCGAGGGTTTCGGAACTGAAAATTTCCTCTCTTTCAACTTTGGGCTTTAGTTTAGGTACTCGTTTATATTGCTGTATGTAGGCAGCAAAATATGTTACGTGGATATTTTACTATTGTTATTACCCGTGAATTTGTTCACTTAAGATTTTATCGTTATCTGATAGAGTAAATAAGTTGGTATTTTATTTTGTTAGAGCGTACCTGCAATAATTATAATATTTCTTTTCCTTATCACAAATAAACCGCCTCTAGTGGCACTTTGAGGCACTTATATGATTAACAGCTTATAATTCAAAAGTTTAAGACTTTAAAATACCTTCGATAAAAGTTAACAAAATTCCATTTCAAATAGTAAACATAATATGTAATTACTGATTTAAATAATAATATAATTAAATGAACTTTTAAAATAAATCAGAGAAATCATAGCACTCCTAATTATGCGAACGCGTTTCACATGTGTGTTTTAGCCTAATTAAAATAAATAATGCCGTATTTCATATGTATTTATAGCCTAATTGGAATCTATTTTACCCAACTACAAGAGAAATAATTCCGATATTTTAGAACGAGCCGCCCTATCATAGCGGCATAATATAATTTTGTGTATTAGTATTCACGTATTCTAATCAATAATACAGTTTTCGTGTTGGCTGGGGCCTACTTAGAAGAATAAACTATCTGCCATTCTGCCAGGCAGTTTGTAAAAGGCAAGCAATTGGCTAAATGTGTCTCTACTATCGTGCCTACTAAGTGGTAGAGTTCCACCTTACCCAGTCCTGTCGCAATAGCGTCAGTGCCTCTCACTGTTGTGTTCCGGTTTGAGGGTAAGGTAGTCGGTAGATTTGTGCATTTTTTTTATAGTATCTGCAGGCATACGAGCAAGTGGGCTACCTGATGGAAAGCAGTCACCACTGCCCATGGACATTTGCAACAAAAAGAGTTAGTTGCCAATGCGATGCCGGCTTCTGAGAATATTGTTCACCCTCCTCTTAAAAATCCCATGTCAAAGCAACTCGGAAAAACCGTGTGAGGTGTTCCAGACTGTCAAACTGTTCGTATATAGAAGGTACGAGCAAATCGAACAGTTGTTGATGACCAATCATCGATGTGGTGTGGATGGAATCTCTCACTACGGCGTGTATTAAATAAAGACGTATTTTAAATAAAGACTATATTTTTTATAATCTGATTACAAATCCAATATTTTGGATAATCAGATCAAAATAGGTTGATTTCGGAATTTATTAATAACGAAAATTTTGGATAAACATGTTTTTTCATCATTTTTAAACCAATCGATTTTGTAGCTAAGACAACATTTTGGAACTCAAAGAATTACGTTGAATGTATTTAAAAGATCAAAATCGATCATCGTGTTCAAAATAAACAGCTGTCCAAAATTAAAACACTGTAATTTTTAACAATCTTTAGATTTTTGAACTCTTTGAGTTTGAAAATCTATTCTTATTTAATTTTTTTTACTCCTTTCCTTCCTTCCTCCTTTCTTCTTTTTTTAAAGACATCAGTTTCTTGGAAAATTTAAGGATGCCCAGGGTCAACCAGTTTGCAGATTTTTTTATATATGTTACGGCCTTTTTCTGCGGCGCCTTTTCAAACAGTTAACAGTAATATTACCTATAAAGAAGAAATGTTTAATTATTTATTTGTAATGGTTTTCATTCAACAAGTTCAAACATTCAAAAAGTTGTAAAAATTTGGACAGAGAAGGTAGCAAACGAGGAAGTGCTCAGAAGGGTTGGAGAAGAGAGAACACTGTGAAAAACATTAGGAAACAGACGAGGGAAAATGATAGGCCATGTTTTGTGGCACGATGAACTATTTAAAACAGTAATAGAAGGAAAGTTGGAGGGAATACGAGGTAGAGGAAGGCCAAGGATAGATTTCATAAGCCATGTCAGGCACAAAACCAACGCAGCCTCCTATCAAGCGGTGAAGGAAC
>DWBA01001208.1:0-11038 GCA_018236825.1 Apodemia zela
GTGGTCTAGTGGTCCGGTGTCGGAGTTGACTACACGAGGTCTCGGGTTCGATTCCTGGGTCGGGCAATTAAAAAAAAATCAGTTTTCTGATAAAATAACGTTGCCCGGGATTGGAAAATTGCCCGGTTGGCGATAGGCTAGCCACCTATCACATTGTGGGACTTAGTAACTTCGGCTAATCGTGGGAGCACTGGTTGTACCTCTGCCTATCTCTTCGGGGATATGGGCGTGTAGATACTTTTTTTTTCATTGATGGGTTTCAAGAGATTTTGTGTCAACAGATTAGAAAAGGGTAGATCTTTCTAGCCAGGCAAGGTGCACTGGGGACCAAAGTCCATCTGAGAAGCGTATTTTTCGAGACTTGATACCAACCTCCTACGTTTTTCTGTTGGAATCACGGCAGTGCTTGTCACTGTCGTAGACAATGCTAGCTTGGAACGTCAACAGACTGTCCGGTTCACCATGATTCACCAGTTCGTCTGTTGACGAGACAGGTGGTGAACATTAGGGTGCTAACACACCTCAACCAGACTTCAGACTACTATTGATACTTGTATTTTCGAGATTAATCTCGAAAAAATCGTAATAGCACTTTAGCCCAACCTAAGAATTGAATCCGGGACTTCATGATCTGAGCTGTATATCCTAATTGAACCACGAGGGTAAATAAATAAACTTTTAGCGAAAAGGGTGGATAAATAAACTTTCCAAAAACCCCATGAATTGTTTAAATAAATAATCGAAAACATTATGCATAAAAGATGGCTTCATACGCAATTTAACAAAAACACAAAGTCTCATCACATTAATGGAGTTTATTTAGGCTCTATTTTATCAAAGGCACGTTTGATGGTTTGTATGTAAACACTGGCGTTCTTGCCCAGGGCTATCAGATCCTCCACCAGCTTGTCTGCGATTTTGCTGTCTTCGATGCGTTGGTTTTCTTCATCTAAGTGAAAAAATCGTTTTTTATATCATTTAAATCTCTTAAAAGAAAATTTTAAGAACCTGCATTGTACTCGAAGTTTTATTTAAGTATGAAATTGTTATACAAAAAACTAGTCTAGTGCGAGTTGGACTCGCATACCGAGGGTTCCGTACAAAGTTATACCTAACCTTAGCTACACATAATATATTTTGATCGCGTTTTTTTGTGATGTAGCTACAATTGTATATGTGTGTTTAGCACTAACCCAGTGCTAGGGGAACAACAACAATCCTAGCGTGTCGAAATTTTTCTTTGTTGTTTTTAATGTAGCTACAAACTTACGGTTTTTAGATTTTTTCTTATACCTGTGCTGTAAGTGCCTCTTGCCAAATTTCATAATTCTAGGTCAATGGGATGTACTCAATAGGTTTTGATTCAATTTTGAAACCGCAAAATATGCGACATAATATCTTTTGATCGCATTGACTTACAAGTTTGATTTTTTCTTATCAGGGAGAGCACGTAAACTGAAGTGCCGTGAATTGGTCCTAATTGTGACCAATGCAGTCAGTCAAAGCTATTTGTGGCTGTACTAATTACAAATAGCTGCCTTTTTCACTCTTACGCTTTGGATATTTCCTGTCGCACTTCTAGCGTGTCATGTGTCCCGGCACAATTATGTTGTGCGTGAAGAATGGACGTGACGTATCTTTCTTAAAATATCATTGTGCTTAAGTACATTTTTACTCCTTTGAGCTTAATGCCTCAATTTAGGAAGGCGGAAGTAAAGGAGAAGATAGGGGGACGGTAGGGGAAGATAGTGGCAAGATAGGGGAAGATGGTGGCAAGGTAGCGGGTAGGCAGCAGGATGGTAGCCGGAAGATAATGGGAAGGTAGCGAAAAAGAAGCGGGAAATTAGAGACAATGCTGGAGAAGGTAGGAGAAAGGCAGAGAGAAGATAGTGGAAAGGTAGAGGGAAGATAGTGACAAGGTGGAAGGTAGGGGGAAGTAGTGGTAAGGTAGTGGGTAGGTAAGGTGAAGGTAGCCTTCGATTGTGCTTATGTGAAATCCATACATTTATCCTTCTATTATATACTCTTTGCTTCTATTCTACTAGAGTTTGTGCTGTGTAATGCAGGGAAATTACCTCAAAACAGCGGCACTTCCCACTCCACCCCCTGCCATGCAGTCCGCTTTCAACGTAACAAAAATTCTTGAGCTATCCAGTGGTATAGATTATGGATGTTGTTCATGGATAAGGAGCTATAACACCAAACTGTATCCCCCGATTTTGTTATCTGTTTTTTTGACCTGTTCCACTATGAAAACAAATTTAGAGATGTATTCACATCAAAAAAGTGTTTTATGGTGATGGGACAGCGCAAGGCTGTTCTAGTTTTTGCATTCAATGCAAAGTTTTTGGCTAAGGTCATATGTAAATTTAGTGTGTAAAATGATCGAGTTACGTAGCTTCTTTTTATTATCATAAGATAGCAAACAAGCAGATCTAGCTCTCCTGATAGAAAGACACAACCATCGCTTATAGACACCAAAGATGTTAATGGTGCATTGCTATTTGTGTGGCGAAGTGATAAACACTTCACTACTTGCATACCCAGCTACTTTTACACTCCGAACTGGAACATGATGCTTATTAAACAAATACCCGAGCGGGACGTTGAACCACTCTACCACATAGTAGTAGTCACGTCCCCTAGTAATTTAAATGTCAACTCGTCAAAAGTGCAGGTAAAGGATTATTTGAATAAAGATTTTTTTTGTTTAGAAGAGTTTGAGTTTAACACGTATAGACAATCATTAGCCTTTTACGAACTGCCTGGAAGAATAGAACATCTGCCAATATGAGGTATTAAACAAAAATTAACAAACCTGTGCAACTGTAAATGATCCAACTTGTTTTTGACTGAAGAGTCAATGTTGACCTCCTTACACTCAATCAGATAAAAATACTAAACTACATTTATCATAACATATTGGATGTTGTTTGGTAGAAAAAGTGACTACTAACAAGCAAATGTCACTACTACTACTCTTCTTGACATATTATGTTGAATCATGCATGCAAACATTGGCAAAATCTTCATTGCGTGCGCTAAGATATCCAACCCGGATAGATTCAACAGTTTCACATAAATCCTAGAAAGACGATAATTAAAAATTGGTTAATCAGCCAGGAGAATAATAATTATTAGTACACCATATCCAAACAGACTAGATATAATACTGATTTTGATAAAGCAGCTTTCACTGTGAATGTTATTACAATAATTTGAACAAATCAAAAGATATGGAACACTTTCACATTCATATTGCAACAGTAAAAAACAATACTTGGGTAAATTGAAATTTATTAGTCTTATTGCTTATGTTATATAGGCTTAATCTTAAAATGTAATCCAATCAAAGAAAATACTAAGCATTTTAAATCCTGAACTAAATAGTAAAAACAGCGTAGACCTTCTGGATCTCGAGACTGATTTACATCTACTAATGAACCAGTCTTAGATGTAGTGAAAGATATATGTTCTTCACCTATTACTATTTCCAGTTCCTGTAATAAAATTAAGCCATTATAAATACAATGCGTGAGTAGTACAAGGGTATACTGGGAGGATGGTACAAACTAGAGATGAAACGGATATCCGGTTACTATCCGGTATCCGGCATATCCCGCCTTATTTTTACTAGGTATGTAGTTTAATACTCAAAATTAACTTGGAAATTATAGTGGCAAATTGTGGTGAATGAATATCAAACTTTCGGCATTTGTTGGTAAGAGGCGATTGCGCTTAATTTCACATTCCAGACCAGCTTCTGAAAATATCCTTTCGCTGTACCGAAAAGCACCTGAACGTGTCCGAATACTTCCGATCTCGTACACCGCGCTTATATTCAAATCGAACTGATCACGTCACGTAATGCGATATAGGACCGAATATCCGGCGCTCCGGCCTCGTAGCTGGCTGAATATCTGGTATCCGGCCAAACCACTATCCGTTTCATCTCTAGTACAAACCCCCCTCAGACACTGCAGTTTCCTAGAATTTTTTTGCTTTCCTTAAATGTAGAAAAGTACAAAATGTTATTAGTAGAAATTATTGAAATATTGTCAAAAGATTATTATTTTTATATATGTTACCAGCCAAACCCGATTTCAGGACAAACTAGTTTTGAATAGGCTAAAGTAGTTCTTCCTATACACAATTGGATTAACTAGTATTGCCTAGTCCAAACTTATTTGTCCTAAGCCCGATAGGATAATCCAGTTTAGCCTAGGCCAAACTAGTTGATGCTGATATAAATATACACACTCTAGGATAAACTAGTACTCAGTTAAAAAGTGACCAGGGAAACGGATTTAGACACTACAGTAAAATTTATACTACTGTATAAATTGCATCCGTGTTTATGGGATTTTTTTACTATTCATACTCACGGCCTATGGCAAATATGAGATGATGATAATTGACTACACACTTCTCTGAATCTGAAATGACTGACTGTGTAAACTCAATTTCAAATATACGTGTGAACACTCACACGGTCACATCACTGTCTCGGCAGAGTGACATTTTACTGTCTCGCCACTCTACTCGGTAGGTGAAATCAGGTTATAAGCCGCTTATGCGGTTGAATAGATCTGGTTATATATTAATAACTAACACACTTACTTGTCTTCCTACACGATCCGGTTGAGGCCACAAACGGTCATCTTCATGCATAATTTCCGAATCAACGATTACTCTCTTCAACTCTTCCATGACGCAGGGATGAACGTAAGCTTCTTTACGTATCATAGTATCGTTCTTATAATTTGAGTTATTGGCGTAGCGCAGTTTTCCATCAGGACGGAACTCAAACTCCAAAAACTCATGTCCAAATTTTCCCTTATGACCCACATAATAGCGAATATAAAAATCAGTAGTCATTTCTTTATTGGTTTGTGTTTAGCAGTATTTTAAATCAGCCTGCAACACATTAATATTTACTGTTATTTGATGACTATAATATATGAGTCAAAGTTTTTAATGCTGAAAGTGAAAATATATAAAAATAAATTCAACCGGTTGGCACGCTTACTTGACAATTAAGATCAGTGTTGCCAGCAGCGTTGTGCCCGATGGCCGATATCGCCCTTTTTTGTAGCTGAAGTAGCCTATTATAGCCGAATTTTAGCTGTGATAGCCCAAAAATATAGCCTAAAATAGCCAAAATGTCAAATAACTGCAACAAAGCTGATTAATTTCTATTTATTTTGGTAAAGCACTAGTAAAACCCCACACTTTAAACTTGAAATGAAAATAAAAAATCTCTAAATTGAATAACCCTATCGGCCATTCCTGAAACTGCCCACTAAATTAAGGTATTTTAAGGTTAAAGGAGCAAAAACTATATCTAAGTGTGCCTAAGTACAGAGTTTTTCTGTCATTTCAATTTTTGAGCTCCTCGTGTCTAAGCTACAAAATAGTTTAGTTGAAAAAAAACATATTTTTTTTTCAAAAATTACGCTAGCGTAACTCCCGAACAGAAAAACTGATTTTGACGCAATTTCCGTCATTGGACGCAAGTTTTTACGGTAAAGAGCAGATTAGATTATGTACTCGAGTAGAAAAGTTTGTATTAGAACTTATATTAAAAAAAATAAAAAAAATTTACAGTTTCTTGAAGTCAATCGTCAAATCGGAGCAATATCAGTAACTTCCTTTTACTATTAACGTAGCGGGAAGTTAAAAATGCTATTCAGTTTCATGATATGAATACTTATCTTTATGTTTGATAAACTATATTCGATATTATGTTTTCCCATGTTTAAACTATGTCTTTGAAATTAATTATTGAACGTTTTCACTGTGAATATGCAGTTACGGAAAAGTTACAGAGCTAAAATAACCTAAATTTATTTGATACTAACTGCAGCGTGCAGCCTGCTGCATCATACTCGTAAAAGTTCTTGGTGAGTCCCGTGGATACGAGTTACGACTCATTTTTTCGGGATAAAAAGTAGCCTATGTGCTATTCTAGGTTATCCTCTAGCTGTGTGCTAAATTTCGTTCAAATCCGTTCTGTGGTTTTGGCGTGATTGAGGAACAAACATCCATCCATCCAAACTTTCGCATTTATAATATTAATATAGAATATAGATAATATATAATATAGAAGTATAGTAGTGGTATTTTCACGCCAGTATCTCCGAAGATGTAAGCAGAGGTACAACCAGTGCACCCACGATTAGCCGACGATACTCGGTTCCACAATGTGATAGGTGGCTAGCCTATCGCCAACCGGGCACTTTTCCAATCCCGGGCAACGTTGATTTTATCAGAAAACTGAAAAAATATTTTTTTTAATTGCCCGACCCAGGAATCGAACCCGGGACCTCGTGTAGTCAACTCCGACACCGAACTTTAAGCATCTATTTGTTATTTTATCCAATGTCCAGCTTGAAAATACTACTGACTGGGAAGAATGGTGAAGTTTATATTTCGAAGAATTTCACTTTTAATTGAATAATTGATTATCATAGTATTATTGAGCGGCGCACCCTAAAACCATCAGAATAATTTGCGGTACTCTTACCAAATTTGATTTTAAACGGTGACATTTTGACCGCAACGTCACGAAAGTGGCATACGATAGTTCTGCGGCCACAAGATGGCCGCGAGCATCTGTCGGTTTGTCGCTCTTTCCTCTTTAAATAACAGTTCTGGCCTACAATTATTTGCTGTGTCATTATTGTTGCGGTTAGTGTTCATTCACGCGAACACTTTCATTTTAACCAAACTTGCCTGAAGATATGTAAATTGGAAAATAAATGAATGTTCACAAATTGTTGTTTAAATATTTATGTTGCTGTTAATAAAAACTTTGATGAGTTGGGCTGTAATGTTAGTATTTTGTGTTGTTGGAAATAGGGCTTACAACTGACGGTGTTATCACTGTTCGTGAAAATTCTAATAACCTTTTTTTGATGAGTGAAAAGTGTTGTAACGTTTGTGTTGTTGCCCCATAGTATAATTATTCCGTAGCGGAGCCACGCATATGCATATGCATACTAAGTAGTAAGGGCAGTTTGAAAATCAGTAGTTTTTTTTTATTTTACGAGAAGTAAAGCATACATGAATTTTGATAATTTCGATTTTATTATATTTATATGCGATTTCCAATTTATATTTGTGTCTAATGACAAACCTTGAAGCGTGAACTCTGTAACGTGTTCAATTTTTGATCCCTGGTATGTTAGGTTTATAAATAGTGGAGATTTTTGGTGAGGATGAAAGGACATTATTTTACTTTTTGTCAAATTTATTTCCAAGTTATGACCTGTTAATTGGATATTAACAATTTTGTCAAGTATTAGGATAAGATTTTCGTTTGGGTCAGTGCAAGCCTGAAATGATGTGAGAACAGAAATATTGCCCGCAAATAGAAAGCATGGTGTAATTATGCTTTTTGGGAGGTCATTTACGTAGATAAGAAATAGCAGACATCCGATTACGCTGCCTTCTTTGCTATAATCCTATAGGTATATCGTGATGTCCGCTATGATCACATCTCCTGATCCTAGATATATCCTGATAGGCGTTGTTTTTATGTTCCAATGCCAATAAACACATTTTGCATTGTACATTGAAATAAACGTTTTAGTAAATACGTTGGTATTACTTATTTTTAACAGTAGTTAGGTATAATATAATAAATAAATTGAAGCAAAATATACAGTTCTGCAATTTATATAAATATAATAAAGCAGAAGAGTTTTTGTTTTTCAAGCTAATTTCAAGATGAAGTCGGATTCATGTGGAAGACTTACTTTTTTACCCGACTGAGCAAAGCAAAAGGAACTAAAGGACAAAATGTCCATACAAAGTTCGCCTAGAAACCAACGCATGTTGCTAGTTGCTTATCATTTAACAACACACCAGTAATTTCGTCTGAAATGTAAATTGTGTCACGGACACTTTTATTAATGCTACAATTCACGAAAAATCTACAAGAAATCAACTTTTTAAGTCACACGAAAGAAATCGCAAGTAATAGTAAATTAAAAAGAAGGTTAGCCCAGGGCATAAGTACTTTATCATCAATTTCACTCACACACTCGTCTCGCAATGGTTTGGCTGAAGCCTCCTCAGAATCAGGAAGTAGCTAGAGACTACTAAGATAGAACGCCTATCTTCATAAATTCGAATTGTCTTTCGGGCCTTCACTTACAAATATTTATGTTACTATTTATTGTATTAACATAAATTGGACATGAGTTATTTTATTGCCCTGAATGCATCGAGAATACGCTGGACAAAACTTATGATTGTAATTCAGATTTGTCATAGATCGTAAAAGTGACATTTGTTTATTATACCATCGAAATATTAAATTTCCAACTTTACTCCATCAACTAGTTATACGATGAAAGATTACAAAATAGTGACATATGTTTTATACTTTCAATTTAAATTTTATTAAGTACCTTAATCATCGGATCGTGTTATAAAACTGACCTGGAGGTTATAAATTAATTGAGAAGTGGGATTCCTCTCTCCCGCATAATCACATATCACTTATTGTTACCGGTCACTTTCATGAGAATAGAATATTATGTTGAATACATTTATTTGTCAGAATAATTATTTCGACCGGTTTTTGTCTGGGCCCTCATTAAAGAGTAGATATTGTGGTATCGTTTAAAATATTGACATAAATATGTATATCAGAACAAAACAATATGTGGTTTAATCGGGTGACTTATAAAGTTACTTTTATTTATTGTTAATTAAAGATCGGCCAGGGATTTATTTGCACATTGTATAGTGTGTTAATCATAAAACAGTACAGGTGGTTTCGTTTAAAATAATGACATAAGTATATCAGACCAAAATAAAATAATATGTGGTTCAATCAGGTGTCTTAAAACTTACATTATTTTATTTATTGTGTATTTAAAGATCGGACTGGATTTTTGTTACATATATATAGTGTGTCAACCATAAAACAGTACAAGTGGTTTGATTTTAAAATAATTACATAAGTATATATAACAAAACAAAACAATATGTGGTTAAATCAGGTAACTTATAAAATTACATTTTTTTGTGTATTTAAAAATCAGACAGGGTTTTGTTACATACACATGTTATAGAGTGTTACCTATATGAATAAAACAAATGTCTATGAAGAACAGTATAAGTGGTTTCCTTTAAAAAAATGACATAAGTGTATTAGAACAGAATAAAACAATATGTAGTTCAATCAGGTGACTTATAAACTTACATTATTTTATTCATTGTGTATTTAAAGGTCAAAAAATGTACAATTTTATTTTAAAAGCCATGACCCTGAAACAAATGAGGGCATCACATTCGCTACCATTTCGTTTTAAACGCCTATTAAGAAATAATGTACACTATACAAGCTATTTGACATTTCTCTATACCCGTAATTTATTTTGTATGTTAAAAATGATATATCGTGATCGTTCAAGCCTCTTATAAAATCTGTACTAGTATTCAAGCATATTTAGCGGACGCAATAATGGCTGTAACGGTAGGGGGCAGTGCTCGGCACAATACTGACGCATTAATTTAATAATAACTATTCTTACATGAAGGACAACGATGTTACAATGCGAGAGGAACTACCTTAATAGTAAATTGTTTAATGTACTTACTTAAACGCATTATAAATCCTACTAATATTATAAATGCGAAAGTTTGTGAGTATGTATGTATGGATGTTTGTTACTCTTTCACGCAAATATTACTGAACCGATTACGATGAAATTTCGTATGTAGGTAGCTGAAGACCCAGAATATCACATAGGCTACTTTTTATCCCGGAAAAATGAGTTGTTCCCGCGGGATTCACCAAAAACTTACATCAAATTTGGGATGAAGATAGCTAAAGATATGGTTTCACACATAGTCTAATTTAAAAAAAAAAACAGTCTAAAAAGCTGAAATAAGGGATTAAAAATTGTACGAAAATGCGACGGGAACTATGCGCCAATGCTAAACTCCAGGATTGTTTATCTTAATTCCAAAATCAAAAAATCTGTTTATCTAAATATATTTCTAATACGCGGATGAAGTCGCGAGCAAAAGCTAGTAATTTTATAAATATGAAATTTTATGTTCGTGTGTGTATGTTGTTATTACTCCACGATGAAACGGCAAGACGGATTTGGATGACATTTGGTAAACACGTAGTTTATACTTAGACACTTGAGCTACTGTTTATAACGAAAAGTGCATGGTTCCTGGGGATTGGAAATTTATTCACGAAGCGGTCTACGGTATCCGTATGCGTAACGGGTCGCTAGTGTTTAAATGTCGGACTAAAAATAACTGTCTTCTATTGATTTCTGTGAGTTAGACATTTTCACAACTAATTGTGAAAAAAGATAAATTTCATTTTTTTAATCAAGTTAAATTTAAAGTAAAAGAATACCGACTCTTTGTAGATGTCACTGTAAAATTGTAAATATCGTTAGATTATAATCTACCGTAGCGATATTATAAAATAACTGCTAACCTAACCTAACCAAAGTATAAACTCCCTAGGTAGGTATATTGTAAACTAACGGTTTTTAAAATTTCACGTTGACATAGTCATCACGTAGAAAATGACATACATATTAAGTTATTACGATAAAAGAGTTTCTTTTAAAATCCATTTATTACGCCATAAGAATTAAATTTTTATAAAAGCTACAAATATTTTGTTTCTTCCTTCTCTTTTGATCGCATATACATTTGGTAAAGGTAAACTGCAACAACTGACTTTCAATACCCATCATGGGTATTGAAAGTCAGTTGTAGCAGTTTTACCGCGTTTGACGTATAGTTTCACGTATTAATATACAGCGTGTAAGGTACGGTCTACCGACAGTCGAAACCATTTATTTGGACCATGATTCAGAGATGCAAACCATTGAAAACGGTAAGTATTGCCCACTACCGGCTTTGAGAAGACCATGTGTTTTTTGAAAACCATTTTTATCATAGAATAATAACGTATAGAAACCGAGTCGGCCCGCGCTACTTTAAGCCATTAAAAGGTAGACGGAAAAGGCCAACTACCCTTGCCGGCCTC
>DWBA01001209.1:0-11034 GCA_018236825.1 Apodemia zela
GTCGGTCACGTTGGTTAGTTCGTGATACTATTTTTCTGATTTTCGCATATAGTTTAAGAAATATAACTACAGTCTGATATAGACTGTAGCAAGGATCATGATTCCTCTATGGCTGTAGTTCAATGTAGCGATTTCTAAATTAGGTTAAGTAAATTTTATATTTAAGGTACAAGTCCGTAAGGCGTAATAATAGCCTCTGTGGTCTAGTGGTCCGGTGTCAGAGACGAGTGCATGAGGACCCTGGTTCGATTCCCGGTTCTGGCAATAAAAAAGTGTTAATAAAAACTACGTTGCCCGGGATTGGACAAGTGCCCGATTGGCGATAGGCTAGCCACCTATCGTGCTCGGGTTCGATTCCCTACAGGGACAAACATGTTGAATTCATTCGAAAGGTTAAAAATCGCTCATTTTAAAAATATACAGCTTTTCAAAAATTAATATAGCGTCATTTTTACAAAATTCAATTTTTTTTTCATTTTAGTTTAAATAGTTTAATTTAGCGGGAAGTTTCAAGGATGGCCTGCAGGGTCAATCGGTTTACAGATTTTTGTCCACAGCGCACGGAATCACATCGCGCGCGCCCGCGACTGCGATTCCGTGCGCTGTGTTTTTGTCCTTCGGCTTTTTTTCTCCGCCATTGAAATTAAAAACATTAGATAACATTTTATTTTTCCTATAATCTGATCTACAAAATCCAATAGGTCCCCACGGCGCTCGAGGAAATACCCATTTACCATCTTCGGCTCCCGCTACTATAGAGGAGAAAATATTTAATATTTACTTATTTATATTCATAAGTGAATAAAGGAGGCAAAGTGAGGAAGTAGGTGTAACAATAGTTAGGCAAATAAACAGGTAACTACAATGTGTATATAGAATGTAGTACCTATATGACACAGGTTATTTCGATTTGATAGGCCTATTTAGTAGTTGTAAATAGAATATTTACTATAGGTACTTAACATTTTCAGAAGTGACATATTAGGATCACATTAATCAGTAGTTATAGCAATACGCATAATCGTCATTAGATAGTCCTGTCACGTTGTTTAGTTCGTGATACTATTTTTTTGATTTTCGCGTATAATTTAAGGAATATATAACTATATATAAAGAATTTAGTTCCAAGGCAGCATTAAGATTTACGTTAGTATAACGATGTAGGTAATATTAACTAGATTGTATTTGAAGTTTTAAATTATTTTGTTTTACCTTATTATAAATCGGAATTCGTAATTATAGCGATTAGCTAAGTGCCTGTAAAAGTTAATTTGAATAAAAACATTTTACTTGTGACAAGAAGGTATTGATACCTACGATTTTTCTCACCACATATAGTTAAGAAAGCAAATGGTCGATCATTCATGAGGATTAACACAAGAACTATCGCGGTATATTGCAGTAGCGACAAACACTCACGCCAATCTTCTTCCATGTAAATGCCAATCAGCCATTGCTAGGGTATCCATGATAATCCAAGATTTATCCAAAATTTTAGTATTATAGAATAATAATTATAATAATATACGGCTTATATTTTAGATAATTTAATAGGTTACGACTAAATAAACATACTTACAATGATGGCAGAAATATTCTCCTAAATAGTTAAGGAAATATACCTACAGTGTACATATAGTCTGTAGTGTGAAGGTAATATTTAACTAGGCTACGTGTAATTTGTATTGTTAACAATATTTTAACATTATTGAATTTTTCTTTTTTTTTGTTAACAATATTGACTTTACATTTCTAGAAGTATTGCTATAATTACTGATTATTATTAGGATCATATTAATCAGCAGATAGTTATAGCAATACGCGTAATCGTCATTAGACAGACGGTCACGTTGGTTAGTTCGTGATACTATTTGTATGACGATTAAACTAGTCTACGTGTAATTTGTATTGTTAACAATATTTTAACATTATTGCCTTTTTTTCTTTGTAAGCCACAAGATAACCCTGTGGAGTTACAATTTAGATAAACTCTATTGCTTTGCCCAAGTCTGTTATTGGGATTACTTCATTGTTGTAGCTAATACTCTAATAGACAAATGCTTTGTTAATTATCTTGTCTTTTATTATACAATTTCTTAGCTAAAGTTCCCCTTAAATTGTTTTCATTATTGGTCATTTGTCCAGGCTCCTTCCGCCGTCACTGTCTGTGTATGCGTGAGTTTTCTTATGTACCTATATGACACAGGTTATGTGCAATTCTATAGTACCAATATATAAGTACCAATTTAGTAGTGTGTAAATAAAATCTTTACTATAGGTAGCTACTAATCTTTACTTTACATTTTTAGAAGTAACATATTAGGATCACATTAATCAGTAGTTATAGCAATACGCGTAATCGTCATTAGATAATCGGTCACGTTGGTTAGTTTGTGATACTATTTTTTGTGATTTTCGCATATAGTTAAGGAAATATAACTACAGTCTGATAGACTGTAGTTCAATGTAGCAATTTCTAAATTAGGTTAAGTGAATTTTATATTTAAAAATAGTATAAGCCCGCTATGGGTTCAACATTAGGGGTAGAAGTTTGCTAGCTACCTGCAAATTAACTTTTCGAGATTCTAATATCTAAAGCGCGTGGCTTCCTTTCTGGAAATTTCTTTATCTTCTCTGCAAATATAAATTGATTATGTTTATCTTATATTCCGCTAAAACAAATGCATTTTTTTGGTAACATTCAACATTTGGTTAATACCTGGCGTCGATTACCTATTTTATTTTCTTCCTTCAACTTTTTTCCTTAATTTTTTGGCTACAATCCCGTGTAAAACTTGCTTATATTGTTTATTAGTCATTAGTTGAAACTTTTATTATTGCCCATTGGATAGTAGCTCAATTTGATAAATTCATGAGTTGTCTATTTCTAACATATAAATGTTTAATCCGACAAAGAATCTGATAGCCTGAACATATGGTACTCAACTACATAGGTTACTTGAATTTTATATTGTAAACTAAATTGCGAGTGTATATATCAATGTTGCAGATGAGATTTTTATAACATACGCTTGCTCTCCATTGATACTAGGTGGAACCCCTTTTACAGTGATTACCAAAGAGAAAAATAAAAGCCTGCGCAGACGACGGACTTTACCGCGAACTCAACGCACACGGTCAACGGTGTGCGATCATTTGTTGCCCGGAATTTTAGAGAAGAGCACGCTATGGAAGCGAATTAAGTCCGCCGTATGCGTTGCTTCGCCTAGTCACACGTGTTCTATTCTTTTCGGGGACTCCCCCGTACTTTTGTCCGGTCCGCTCTCTGCATGTCCTCGGTTATTCGGGGGACTTTTTGCACTCGGTACTTTTAATCTCTCGTTTTTGGTTTCTTTTTGAATATGCTAGCGTGCAGAGTGCGGACGCATTTACGTGTGCGTGTGCGTGTGTGTGTGTGTGCATGCGTGCGTAAGTATATTTTAAAGATTTTAGACAGCTATTGGTATTATATCAACGTATTCGTGCTGATAAATATGATTAATATTATTTTTTTCTAGCTGCCCGATCAGAATTTTACAGCTTAATAAAATGAGACCAAGCCTACCATTTGCGGTATCAACGCACTAAACCTATTTTTTATTTAATTTTGTAGCGGGTTTGAAATGATGCGGATAAACACTAGAGGCAATTTAGTTTTATCTAAATAGATTAAAGTTACCGACACCATATAGTATAGACATATTGTCTTCATTTCAAAATGGCAACACGAAAGCAAGGTAATTGCCTAATTTTTATTTAGTCTCGCACGTCACATGACACATGTCATAATATGCTCAACTGTTATTACAATTTTATGCTCGCTCTATTTTAAATCGCAGTAATCTTGGCGTATGACCTGCGTGTTAGTAAAATATATGTCAATAGAAATCTAGTTCTAATTTCTTTTATTAATTTCCTAGAAGTAGCAACGCACGTGTATTAGGTATAATATTAATACGGTATATTAGGTATAACATTAATATTCTAAATCGTAACTCTTGATATGGATTATAGATAATAATGTTCCCTCATAGTAACATAATCGCGTTGATTAATCCGTGATCTAGGTTTTCGTGTAGTTGACCCCTTAATTTAAGTGTTTTCGAAGTTTAAAAATACCATATAGTTAAGGAAATATAACTACAGTGTATATATAGTCTGTAGTTTCAAGATAATATTCTAACTATAATATAATAAATATCTAAATATTCTAAGTATAGACCAGTGCTGGATTAGCCACGTTGCAAGAGTAGCAAATGCTGCAGGCCCCATGCATTTGGGGGGCCCCCGCACCATAGTTTTCTGACCGTAAAAATGTATTTAAATTAGATTGAAGTGTGAAACAATTTTTCATTTAAAAAATGTTAGTTGTATACGTTATAGAAAACATGTTGTTTTGCTATTATTAAAAAACTGACAATCTTCCGTTGAGTATTTACGCCGTACTAAGGTTTTCTCTTTTTGTTCAGAGATAACTTTGAATTTTTTTGCTATCAAGGAAACTATAAGTTATCACGTTTCTAAGTTGTATGTTTATGGAGTGTATCCTTTAGTATTCTTACTTATAAATTTCATAGCAAAATCTTTAATAATCACGATACGGCAAGGTATCTAGGGAACGCATTTATTTCAAAATTTGCTCGACGCGCCCTTAAACTTTTATCTGCTGTCTGTTGTCGAATTAAATCAAGTATAGTTTGTTTGTAACAGTTTTGTTTTATTTAATACCATAAACTTGATAATCTTAAACATTACTAGAGCCCCTAATAGAATTTGCTACAGGTCCCGCGCTGGCTTAATCCGGCACTGGACTAGACTACGAAGATATTTTATTGATGTATAATATGGAAACAAAAATAAAAAAAAAAGAATAAAAAAAAACATATTTTCATATTTTTAGGGGTAAGGCTTTAGTTTAGGTACCACAAATGAACTAAATTGAGTTCCCTTCTAATACCACGATTTTTCATCACTGATTTTCTTTTAAAATCAAATATGTTTTGATATAATAATAATATTGTAAGTATATATCTGAAATCGTTTTCGTCATTAATATTTTTCTGTGTTTTTTTTTTCTACCTCGATTAGTATCTAGTAAATAGTTTCTATCCACTGTATTCAAACATATTTTTAATGAACCGTAGCAGCGGTCGTCAACCCAGCTATTATATTAGATATTATACAGCGTGTGATATGCCGCACGCGATAGAAGAGAGGTTTGACCAATAAGAAGTTATACTTAATTTCGTTTATTCGCCGCCACGCAACGAGTTAAACTTTTGTCGTGGCATACGTATTGGAATTAACGAGATATAAGTTCTTCTTGTTGGTCGAACCTTTCTTCCATCGCGCGCGATATTATCACACGCTGTTTTATGTCGCGTGCATGTGACATTTGTGTCCAAAGAGTTTATTTTTAATACCGATTAATACAACGATGGCTTCTGAAGATTATGTCTCACTTCGTAACATATATTTTAAAGATATTTTTGAATGATCGTATAACAAACTTATTTATTCATGTTAACATTTTTATAAATAACTTTAATTTGAGAAAAACTCTAATATTTTATATTTGTGACCATTGTGACCAGGGGCGTCAAACTCATAAGGGGAAAGGAAGAATTAGTGCTTGCATCTCTAAGTAGTCTGTTAAGAAATACTTCAAAATAATATGGCTAAGCAGTCATCTTAGATATTAATATGAATGATAAATTCGTATTCTACACATTAAGAATAAAAAAAATATGTGTACGTCGCCACCGAATTTCAACAACTAACTAGTAACTACAACTCGCGCGCGTTAACATGTGACTTAGCTCGGCATGATACTCCCCTCGCTACCCCGCGCGGCACCCCGCAGTCGCCATGCGAGAGCAGTAGTGACAGCATCTGTCACCGTTGTACTTGTATTTGTGCTTTAAAATTGAAAATAAACGTTTCTTCACACTGTACTTTGCACGAGTGTAATTTGAGTCAGGTGTCATATTTGCTCGCGCGAGTTGTATGTGAAATTTCAACTTTGTAGCATAACTTAAATATTTATTAGTTAAGTGTAGGTGTTGGGCGCTATAAAAATAATGTCTGGTGAATTACTGCGGCGCGCATTCCTTGCCTACATAACGCATTGTACTAATGTTTTTATACCGATGGCCGCGTTCCCATCCGGTAGTAGTTATCGGCCCGTCAAAAATGCTTGTAATGTTTAATTTGAATAAAAAAAGACTTGACGACGTTCTAAAAAGATTTAAAACGAGATAATCCAGATGTAATCAAGAACAGTATTATTCGACAATTTTTTACAAATATTTGATGTTGTGAAATAGCCTGTGTTTTCGAATTATTCACAATATGTTGAAAATTAGTTTCAGTGGATCCAAATCTTACTATGTATATAGCTAGTGTGAACCAGAGTACCTATAAACAATTATTCTCAGAGGTTGAGAGGATGGGTATGTTCCTGACAACTGTCTAACATAAGATGTCTACATGTCTACCAAACTTACTCAGACCTATCAGAATAAACAAATTTTATTCTGAGCATCTGAGTTTAGCTGGTTTCGGCCTGGACACACAATTTCTCTTTATATTTTTCTTTATAGAAAAAGTATAAGAATAATACGATGGCGCCTTAACTTACAAAGTAAAATGGCGGCATTGGATTATGTCTTAGTACATACATCTATAATAGAGTGTAGCTTGCAAAATCTTAGTTTAGATGTCTTAAAATCTTACTAAGAATACACAGCGCCATTTTGTATAGGCGTAGGTATTCCTATTCAATATGCGTGTCTCACGTTTACTATGTTCCTTTTTATTGAATAAGTCTGATATTTTATTAATGACGCTAAAATACGCGCATGCGCAAATTCCATCTTTATCCTCGTTTTTATTAAATTATAAAGATGGAGACCATATGGTTTTTAAAATGTGGTAGCTCAAATGGAATCCAGTTACTGTTTAGTTATGTAACTCAGGTCTTATTATTGTACTCATGTATCAAATTTACAACTATATGTTAAATGTCATGTATTGGAATCTTTTAGTATAAAAATGTGTACAAAACATTGTTTTATTTAAAGATCTGCCTTGTATTCTGCTTGTACGTTTGTCCCTAAACAAAACTATATCTATCTTATATATGAATTCGTTTTGTCGAGTTCTATATTTACAACGCAAAAATTCACCTTTTTCTAGCTCTTCAAATTTAGATTTTATGTATCATCGTTTTCGACACGGCCGTTTCCCTTTGGGGGAAAGCAGAGTAAACCGAACGTCTATATAGACTTTCCAGTTAACAAGTATTCACCGGTTTGTCGGTTAGCGAGATGAGTGGTGGTCGCCATCTCTGAATTTTTACTGAATTTTACCGACCTAGTAACGCATATCGACTATTTCTAGCTATATCCGAGACAGACGGCTTTACATGCTCATCCAATGCACGGTAGATGGTCACCACACACCACTCCGCCAGACTCCGAGTTGCTACTGAGATTTTCGAGAAAAGACTCTAAGAAACCTCAATAACACTTACCCGACCAGAGGATCGAACCCGTGTTCTCATGTGAGCCGAACAGGCTAACCCTCAAACCATGAGGTAGAAGCAGATTTTATGTGACATGCATAAATCTGATAACTACTATTTCGGGAGATTTTCTTTCCACAAAAATCATTTATTTACATTAATAGAATTTAATTTATGAAAAAATGATTAATTGATGAGTGATGACTTATTTCCTGTACCTATGCAAAAAACATTTTTGTGATATTACAACTTTTCATTTAAAAATGAAATTTTGTGAGTTCATTATCTGCTGTTGGAAGTAGGATCTTTCGCCTATCTTTCTTGTACCTCCTTTATACTTCCATTTCTTTTATCTTTGGAAACCTGCGTGTAGATCTTCACCAAATTAAAATGTATACACTTGAAGTATACCCTTCCAAACAAGAAATCATTTTTAAAATAGGTCCTCCTCTTTTTGGGAAGCCAGTTGAAAATATACTTCTTACCTTTCAGTATTTTTCAATAAAGTAGAATCCTTCTATTTATTGTGACCGTCTCCACGCAGCAATTTATTTGTATTATGTAACGCCTAATTGACTATATCCAGGTTAACTCAAGCCAAGTTAAGCCAGGCAGGCCAATATATAAGTCAATCCGATTCAAGCTAAGCAACCCAGCTGTTGGATAAACTGTGACCCTCATTGATGATGTCATATCCGGCCGCTTCTATTATCTATAATGTAGTGGTAGGGTAAACGTATAAAAAGCATGTGAGCTCATTTTGGCGCAAAAGTAAAGCAGTGTACTTTCACCGGTGTTACCAACCGACAATGATAACCAGGCCTCGTCTTCGACTAGGCACGGTTACCATGTACGGCAGTGCGATCCCGTGGGAACGACAAGTCAAGTACCTCGGAGTCACACTGAACAGTACCATGACCTTCTTACCTCACATTAAGAAGGTCAAAGAAAAGGCCATGTTACCATGTTGGTATTGAGAAGTCTCTACTTCATACATAACAAAGTGACACTTTACAAAACGTGCATAAGACCCATCCTGACGTACGCAAGCGTAGCGTTTGCCCACGTCACTCCCAGCAACCTGCAGAAACTGTAGATAGTACAAAATAAATTCATGCGCATGGCGACCGGTTCCCCATGGTACATGCGCAATGAAGATCTCCACCGGGACCGCGAGCTCCCAACCATCATCCATCACATGAAAGAACTATCGATACGATTATTTCGAGAAAATAACACATCATTCAAATTCACTAATCACGGCCGTGGCAGACTACGAGCCCGACGCCAACGCGACCGCCATATACAGGCCCAGGAGGCCCCGCCACGTACTTTCCTATCCCGACGACGATCCCGCTATATACAAACACAACACCGTCGTCGCCGGTCTCGACGACTAAGACTTCTCTACCGCCACACAATCCCACAACTTCCCCCGTTTAGTCCAAAAGCAGCATTTAGCCGAGGTCCAGCCTCGCAGGAGACAGCCCTTACCTTAGCGCGGGCGCTAGTAGCCCAAATATAAATTTAAACTCTGGCTGAGCACTCTGCTCGCCCTACAGGTCTGGTGTCACAGTAACGACCGCAAGGTCAACAGTAATTAGCCCTTTAAAAAAAATTATAATAATTAACCAATGTCGGTTTGCCAGATAGGTACTGAATTCCACTGCTGGACCATGGGCGTGAAGATACTTTTTTTTTAAATATTAATTTTATATCTGTATGGTAATTGTTTTTTTTAAGGGCAGTCGATTATCACCTTTCTTTTTCGTGGTCAGATTTTCATATTTATAAAATAAATGTTGAATAGTTATAAAATAATGTTTAAGTCAAATAGGCGTTAATAACTATGTTTGGGTTGAATTAACGCAAATACTTACAGTTGATACAAGAGACTTATCACAAGTATTTGCAGTCGAAGGAGTGGAAGCTAGTGTGTCTGTAGAATCATTTTTCTTGAGATGATGTATTAAAAATTCTTCATATGGGTCTCTTAACTCTCCATATAGTAACCAAGTGCAGAGTTGATTTACAAATACTGTATTAATGTGAGAAAATATTCTGAAAAATAAATTGTAAAAGTTAAACCTGGTAAAAAGTAGATAGCTTCTTAGAAACATTAATTAATACTAAAAGCAGGTGATTATTGGTCATTTACCTACACCAATTATGTATGATAAAAAGGATATACATGGCAACAAAGACTGAAGCTACATTCATTTGAAATAAGTTTGGTAGTGTTGGCATTTAAATAAATATTGATATTTTTTTTTTTTCAGCAATTCTCTAACTAAACTACTGTGAATTTGAAATGTAAAAAACATTTAGAAATCTATGTGTATAAATCCGCTAAAATATATAATGGAAAAAAATAACATGTTGTGATGATTGATGACTTTAAAATGATTAGTACACTGTCTTACATATTATGGTAACAATCATATATAAAATACCAGGTTAAATGATACTAAATTAAAATTAATTATTTAAATTAATTCTCTTTTGACAACAGAGCTTAATTCTTTAAGATCTGCAATGCAAAATCTACATAAAGAGTGAGATTATAAGAATAATCAAATCACCTTAAGCATTTTAAACAACAAGTGAATGATGAAAATGAACATTTATTTAGGTTAAGGTTAACCTCCTTTTATATAAAAATTGAATACCTTATTTTCACATCTTGTATCTAGGCATCATAGGTTAATTTAATAAAAATAAAAAACAGATTTATTTCAATTGTTAACATTGGTTAAAGCACAAAAAATGTAAAATATAGTTACTTTTTGATGGCAATATGCACCATTTCATTCCCATTTAATATATGTTGATACACAAGGCTTAAAATTTGACAACCGATTAGCCTTCTTTCTTTGATTGTGCTTATAATTCTGATGAGTGTATTGAATAATCCTTGGAATTTTTCCACATAACTGTATACAAAGGATATAGTGTAATTTTTGTTCCCTAAAACAAGGCCTTCAACTTCCATCAAAGATTTTTTATAGTCCTGAAGTACTTCAGTGATGCCTTCACTTAGAGCTTGACCATAGAGACCAAAAGTCCTGTGACCAGATGCTGAAATGAATTTAATGTTAAGGGTAATAAATTATAGATTAAATACAAACTTAACTTCAATTCTGGAATAAAATGTAATTTTATGTATGTACTTCTTTATTAGATTTATTTATAACTTAAAGCATGTTATTATCTTTTATAGCTTCCTCTGAGATCAATATATTTTTTTTATTATAAGATAGCAAACAAGCAGATGGGCTCCTGATGGAAAGAGTCAACCATCGCCTATAGACACCAAAGATGCTAATGGTGCGTTGCTATTTTGTGGCGAGGTCTCAATGCCACATGGATAAGTTTACCGGCTACCTCACCCTCCAAACCAGAACACGACAACGACAAGCACTGTCGCTATTACGGCAGGAATTGGTAAGGCGGTGGTACCAGACCCGGGCGAGACAATGCTGAACTCTACCACCTAGTAGCCACGATGG
>DWBA01001210.1:0-11029 GCA_018236825.1 Apodemia zela
GAACTAAATTGTTTTAAATATAATAATATGACATCCGACAGCCTATTAAAGGTGTATGATTTAAAAAAAACTGCTTCCAGAACGTGATGCGAGTTTGAACGGGAAAAGAATTAGGTGAAAAGGAACGGTGTCCTCTCCGGCCTCCGCTAGTGCTGCACTCACAGATCAAACATAAATCATAATAGCTGCAGTCTGCACCATAAAGTAACTTGTAATATATTGTAATAGAGGTCGCTCTCTGCTACGAAAGCTGGAAATGCGAAAGTGTCGCCATCAGGTAGCGTGTTTTGGAACCAGTTTGAAAATGTATATAGCTATAAATAGTATATAGACAACGATCGATATAGGTAGGTAGGTATATTTTCTGCTTAGCATAAAGCTTTCAGCATTGACCAAAATATTGAACTCTCAATTTTCCAATTTTTTGATTGCCATGATGAACTAAGTCAATTATTTATTTATATACAGATGTAATATTTATATATGATATAAGTCATATAATTTAGCAAACACAAAAATAATGTGAAAATTGAGTGCTCAATACTTTTGGTCACAGATGGTTTTTAATTCTGCATGCAAGTATAACAAAACAAAATAAAACAAACATTTTTTTTAATTTATTTATTTGTATACTTTTCTTTTGTAACATTTTAAGGCATATTTTTTTGCCTTTATTTTAAATACATCACCGTCATCATTACAGTCTCTCTTATGAGATAATATTTTATTTACATCCTTGCAATAATTGTGTATAAAAAATCTACAAGATATCTTAATGAGGTGTTCTATAATTAAATCTTTATGTTTTTCACAGTCAATAAAATCAAAATCTATAAACATTAAAATAATTGTTTTAATAAATTCTTTTAAATTGAATTTTTCTAAATTACTTTTTAATATTTCGTAATTGATATCTTGTAGATTTGATATACAACACAACAGAGAATCACTGGGACTGCAAAGCCATTGTCGCTTAGAGTAATCCCTGTATTTTATATATTCTGGTGCATTAACATTTGTTAAATTTAATTTGCATATAGAACACCCCTTGAAAATATATTTTTTGGCACTTTTAATAAAGTACCCACTGACATATTGAAGTCCACCAATTATATGTGGTTCATTTTTTTCTTCAAGGGGTGTTAGAGTTATATCTGGGATACCTTCTAAGTGGCAAATGGGCTGCTCTTTGTCAACACCTGTGATGATGACCCGATGTAAAGAATAGCATGTGTCACTCTCACAATTCGATCCTGGGGCGTGGGCACTAGAAAGCCGATTTATTAACAACGTGGTAAAAGCCGATTCAAATTTATCGGGTGTTGGGTTTGTGTTACGACATCCGTGACTTCTAATTGAACCAAAAAAATTTTCGATTGGATCTTGATTTAAATGCCGCAACCAAACCGAATTTACCCCATAATCATTTTTTAATTTTTTAACCAACATTTGGATGCCTTCTAATGTCCATACCCAATTTTTTAAAGTGGGTACATGTTCGTTTGCATTAGTTTTATTGTTAACAAATTTCATATCTTTAATAAATCTTGTTGCTTCTTCCCAAAATTTAATATGCATAGAGTTTGATGTCACAGCTCCCAGAAGAGGCTTGCCAAATTTTTTTCTCTTCCCAAAACTACCATTAACCGAATCAAAAAGCTGGTCAAAAAATAATAATATATCTGCTGTTTCCCTACAATCTGGTGGAAGTATTCCTTTTTCTGTAAAAAATGAATTTTTATTAATAACCCTAAAAAATTTTTCGAAAACCTCTTAAGGCAATCAAGTTACATAAATTCTAGACAAATTATACAGTGTATACAAATTTCAAAGTGACAAAAATACCGGAAACAGTAATCTAACCCTAACTGGAGAATACAACATGTGGCTACCTGCAGGGTAACGAGTAAGTTGCAAGCGAAAACTTAACATAACTAATAGACGATAGGATCCTATAAAATATTGTTAAAATTTGTTATCACTGTCTTTCCCTTTTCTGTCACTACAGCATGATTACTAGCCAATGTCGGGTTCCAGTTGAAGATAAACTTATATATGTGACATTAACATCTTTGGTACCTATCTATAAGCGATGGTTATCACGTTCCATTAAGAGTTAACTAATAACTAATGAAGATTAGTATAAGTTAATTTTTCATGAAGTGGTTTTCCAGCAAAGCCACAAAACTCTAGTCAAACTCCATTCTACTATTCTATGTCCCTTTATCTCTTGTGCTCCAAAATGTCCATGGGTGGTACTTACTTCACAGCAGGTTTTTTTTTATATCATAAGATAGCAAACATCTTTTCTGATGGACACGTGACAACCATTGCCTATTGACACCAAACATGTTAATGGTTTATCGCCACTGGTCTATTGGTCCGTTGTCAGAGTTTACCACATGAGGTCCCGGGTGGGGCAATTAAACAAAATGTGTTTTCAATCTTTATGATAAAAACAATGTTGCCCGGGATTGGGAAAGTGCCCTTTTTTTATACACATAGGGCTTGCCACCTATCACATTGTGGGACCGAGTATCTTTGTCTAATCGTGGGTGCACTGGTGGTACCCCTGCCTACTATTTCGGGAATACGGGTGTGAAAATACTTTACTTTGGTATCCTTGTGGCGAAATGCTAATGCCACTAGCATACGCTTACTGGCTTCCTTACCCTCCTAACCGTAAAACGACGGTGACAATCTCTGACACTATTGCGGCAGGAATAGGTAAGGTGGTACCAAACAACCGTGTGAGACGATGCGGAACTCTACCACCTAGTAGTCACAGTAGAGGTGGTACTAATGGCATTGACATGTATAGATAATGGTTCCCCTTTTACAAACTGCCGGACAGAATGGCAAAAGACCATCATATTTTGCAAAGGAGGTCCGAAAAAAAGAGAAAATAGGTGGCATGTTCGTAAATGGAAAGATTCTATTTAAAAAATATAATTTAAGGTATTTACCTGCTAGGTAGCCCATATTCGATGCCACAGTCTGACTGAACAACTGTGTGACGTATTTCACTTTCATCTTGGGTATTTTGCTAGGTACACAATGCAAATCAGTCAATTTTGGTACTAATCTTATTCCCTTGTATCCAGGATTATGATTATGTAGGTTTATTATATGACACCACTTTGCAATCCTAGTTGTATTGTCTTTTATATATTTTAAATCTTTTGTAATAAGATTATTGCGTATGCATTTCATTAAATGCGGTGGGTCATATAATGGTATAATTACTTTACTATCCACAATAAAAAAGTTTCCTTTTGGTTCTTCAGATCTTCTCAATAGAGTGGCTCTTGTTTCATCTACAAGAATTTTAACGCACTGTACGTTATTGGTACCCTGGTCACATACTGTTGCTACAACAATCAGGCCAGCAGCTTGCAGTTGGGATATTACCATTTTTAATTGGTTTGCAAGTTCCGGCCCTTTTGTTGCAGCTTGTGTAAATGTGTATGATACAGGCTGCTTGTAATTTTTTATTAAGCCTCTAACCATAAACACCTGTGCATGATCTGCGAATTCTGTTTGTGTTTCTCGACCATTTGTGACAAATCCACAAACTAAATCCTTTCTCTCATTATATGCTAAATTGGGTTTGAGAGACATCTCATCAAAAAGTAAGATGCACAGGCGATCTGTGTATTTCATTTTTTCTGCTGCCTTTTTTATTTGCAACATTATATTCGTATTTATTCCTGGCTTAATATTGGCCATATTTATCAATTTGTTTAATGTTTGCGCCGAAGGCAATATAAAAATTTTTCTTAAAAATCGATAAGCTTTAGGACTTTGTTTAAAAATGGACAATGCCAAAATTTTTTCCTCAACAGTAAAACGCCGTCCTTTAATTGCCTTTTTTGATTCTTTAAATTGTAGTAGGGTCAAAATTCTTGCTGTAGTAGGCAACTCCTCTAATTTTTGTAAAAAGTGTGGGTTTGTGGTGATATTTCTCAGGGCCTTTAATTTTATTGCTTGATTCTTTACTTTACTGCGACATTTACTCAATTTGACACCAGTTTGCAACAGCTTTTTGTAAAGAGTTTTCTCCACGGGAGTCACTGCAATACGTTTTGTCACTTTCTTTAATACAGGTTTCAAGTTTTGTTTGTAATTTTCTGAAATATAACAAAATGTGATATTAATTAAATAAAAAAATGTGTCTGTGTATACATGCACAGATAGATACTACATATAGTAGAAATCAGAAATACTTTATTCAATGAAATTTTTTACAAGTTATTTTGACGCGTCAACAACTTTTAAGCTACTACCGGATCGGAAACGCGGCCACCCACTGAGAAGATCCGGCGGAAGAAACTCAGCAGGCTTGTCTTTTTTTGTAAGTAAAATATTATACAATTTTAAAATAATAAGTATACAATAAAGTTAAGTAATACTACGAGACAGTTGATATGCCTTGTTGCTATAGACATCAAAGATGTTAATCGAGCATTCCTATCCATGTAATGAGGTTAGAATGCAACATGCATAAGTTTACGGGCTACCTTACCCTCCAAACCAGAAGACAACAGGGAAAAGAACGGATGCTATTGCGGCAGTAATAAGAAAAGCAGTGACTTATTCAAAACATTGCAGGATTCTACCATCTAATTCGCAGTTTCAATGTTAGTGACATATATTAACATCCTCTCGTCTTTTACGAGATGCCTAGCAGTAAGGCAGTTGATCTATTTAAAACGAGACCCAAATCAACGTGGCGAAACACGGATCCTACTCTCATTGCATCTCCAAATTCTTTTCGCGACGTTACTATTATGGTTTCATTATGTAACCTATTGCCTTTATGTAACTGCTTAGCTTAGAAATATATCTATGTACCTATGTAAATCAGTGTAGGTTTCATATTGATTTCAAGCTTTTCTTACATTTCGATATAGATTACAAAAAAAATTACTCATTTTAAACACACATTCAGAAGATGTTTTTTTTGTTATAAATTATACATTCAATTCAAATATTACATTGTTTGAACTCACCAAGACTACTTTTTATTTGTGAAGTTCTTATAATAAGTTTACTTTGTAGGTTGGCAGCAGCAGACTCTGATTGTTGAATAACAGTAGACTCTGAAAAAAATTTTAATAAAATGTAGGATACAAAGAGATATTTGTGTTTTTTTATGAAAATCTAAGTAGCAACTGCGAGTCGGATGGTGGTATGTAATCTTGGATGTAAATATACATATAGATGATTATAAATCATAATACCTAATACCAGACATCATAAAGAACGAAGGTCAGCAGTAAAAGGTTGGCAAAAGAAAATTTAGAAGCAGTAATTAATCCAAATTATCCAAATAGGAGGCTTTTACCAAAAGGGGTCCACAATTAAATAAAAAGTAAAATAATAAATAATTTAATTTGAGTTGTAAAATATTATATATTGTAATAATTTTTTTGTGGATAAATAAAGCTTTATTATTATTATCTTTATTTTAATATTTTTCTTATTTAATTACATTTATAATTATAGCATTAAAAAAAACAATATTATAAAAATAAATATAAAAAAACAAGATTTTCCGCCGGCGTGAACCTTGCAGCTAAACCGCCGGTGGTCAGGGTGACAGAGACAGAAACTTCCTCACAATACGTGCCGTTCCTAACACTGCTGCCTTTTGTATCTGGCCCTTGATCCAGAATTGCAGCGAAAGCCACTTAAGATGTTGGTCAAGACTCTTCGCTACAAGACCGTTTACGGTAACAACTATCGGGACAATCGTTGTTGAGTCCACACCCCACATGTTGGTAATCTCATGAGCTAAGTCCAAATATTTAGCTAGTTTTTCTTTTTCTACTTTCACGAGATTATTGTCATCCAAGACCGTGATATCAACAATGAATGCCCGGCGTTCCAGTCGATCCACCTTCAGACTTATTATAGTTAATAGTCCTGTCTGTGATGACAGATCGATCCCAGTAGAGCTTAGCACCACCATTTTCGAGAAACTCTACCACCTACTGATGATAATTTTTACGCTTAGTGAAACTTTCCAAATTTATTAATTATCTTCCATGTTTTATTCATACAATAATAATAGTTTTACCATACTATTTAAGGTAACATTATACCAATTACACTTACCAAGATTTTCTTTTAATTGAGTACATGACCTTAATACATTCTGACCATGAGTTTGTGGGGTTTCTGAGTCTATGCGAAACGTCCCAGTTATAGGTTCTGAAATTTGATAACATTGAATATTACAATTTATAGTGGGTATGATTAAGAGAAAGCAGCACTATTATTGACTGTGAAATGACAATTATTATGAAAAGTTGACAAAACCAATGTCAATAGAAAACTAGGTACTGGGGAAGACCAAGACTGAGATACAACAATCAGATTGATTGGGTGCTGTGCGAAGGTGGTATCAAGAGTCTTTGTAACCAGCCTGTTTGTATGTAAAGTGTAATGAATGTGGAAGAAGCAAGACAAATCTGCAAAGATTGTGATATATGGCACTCAGTTATCTCTGCCTATCCCTTAAGGGATCTGGTATGAAGATATGTATGTATGACTTTTATTGTTTAAGCTCATGGGAAATCATATAGTTGGTTGATAATGTCTAGCTCAACTATTTGCCTCAGGCTCTTAGAAAAATGTATTTAGCATATTTTTTGCAATGTGAATCAAGCGCAAGTGCAATTTTGATAACACTCAACCAACTAATACAAAATAAAAATAAATATATAAACACAAACCATATATGAGACTTTCACATAAATTGTAGAGATCAAAGAGATTCAGTCACGCTCAGTGCGGACAAAGATTGGCGAACATCAAAGAAATATTTAAAAAAAACAGCTATAAACAGGTTTATTGTTTCAAAACCCTTACAATTTTGCACCATAAAGAAACCGGTATTTTTAAGGTTAAGAGCCAAACCTTTACAAAATGCTATCTATGTACTTGCGCTGATTTAGGTCTTAAAAATTAACCGGTTAACCTTGCTTACTTGAATACAAAGACTTCTGTATCACTATACATTATGCATTACATAAAAATTGTTTGCTATTATTACTTATAAAAAACTTAAATACAATAAGTTTAAAGATATACCTTTTGATGTAGATGGTATTGCTAAATATTCTGATAAATTTTGAATTGGTCTTAGGACCTGTGTTTGTTTAGTAATGAATTTGGATGCTCTTAAACCTGGAAAAAAAAAGAGAAAATGGAGTATATATTTATAAATAAAGTGAATATGTGATACCTGTTTTTACAAAATTGATGTTTAGTGGGTTTGGATGGTAGCTCTGGGATCAGGATCAGGCGATAATTTTTAATAAATAGAAATAATTCTTTTTTTTTTTTTAATTCTACTTTAAGTTCTGTCTCGACTGGCTAGAGTAGATATTTTTAATTTAATTTTATATCATAGGATAGCAAACAGGCAAATTGCTCTTCTGATGGAAAGGGAACTGTCGCCTTTAGACATCGAAGATGTTAATGGTGCATTGCTATCTAAATGATGTGAATGCCACAATTATAAGTTTTCCGGCTACCTTACCCTCTAAACCGGAACACGACAGTGACAAGCGTTGATATTATTGGGGTGAAATAAGTTAGGCGGTGGTACCAGAACTCTACCATCTAGTAGTTACGATAGTAGTGACACATATAGCCAATCATTTGCCTTTTACTAACTGCCTGGCAGAATGGAATGGGTTCTTCATAGGGGACCTGGACCAACACGGGTAATAGGTATCCATAAATTTAGTTAGTATTTAACTTGTACTTCAAGAATAAACGTAAAAACATGGCAGACTTAAACATTGTAACTCATTTGTAATATTATCAATATGTATGTATACTATCTGCATCATAATACAAACTATAAACAACCAATGAATAGTCATTACACCATGTCTGAATTTTTACCTTAGAGGTTATTTATAGTATGTATCGGTTTTGTGAATATTTATTAAATAATGTTTCTTAAACCTGGAAAAAAAAATGATGAAATTGACCTGGCAAAACTGACCTGGCATATTTTGTGTTGGTACAGCTATGTTACTAAGCCGATTATTCCTACACCAATATTTTTGTTCAAAGTGTAAGTGACACACACGGCGATATTTGAAAATATGGTCATTTTCAAGCTGCAATATATCACCACCCACAGAATAAACCCATGTGTTAAATAAGTATTTATTCTTGGCTGGATTAGGAAACTTATGCAAAACCTCCTTGCATTCTGAAAAAAAAAACATTTATGTTAAAGTAAATTTAGATGAAACTACTAGTGTAAAATATATTATGTCTGCATATATTTTACTTTTTCCAAAAATGTTGTATTTTTACAACACTTTACTATAACTCACTTTAAAAAAATCACTATTCATTGCTGATTATGTTTTACATACATAATATCAGGAATAATAATAATAAATAATTACAAATTCCAATCAAATATATATCTATTGCCTCTGTGGTCTAGTCGAACGGTGTTAGTGTTGACCCACATGAGGTCTCACATTCGATTTCCAGATCAGACAATTAAAAAAATTGCTTGCCATAAACAAGCTATACACAGCTCAATAAACTTTTGCCAGACCAGGGGTTCAAATCTGGGGGATCTCATGACCTGAGACAAAGAGGTTACCTATTGAATCAAGAGGCAGTTAAATATTCTAAAAATTAAAATTTAACTTTTTTTGTACATAGCTAAATGGAAGTTAGTGGTTTTTTAAACCTATCAAGTGTAAGAGATTTAGGTGAAGGTATCTTTATGCTATATCGAACACTTGCTTTCCTATAACAGATTGCTGAAATAGAACCATTGACTCATTGGCCTTTATGAGTCAATGGTTGCAAGCCAAAAGCATGGAATTATAATAGCAAATTTCGCACCGCCATCTTAACAAAAGAGGCTACTTTGCATATTAAATTTATCTCACACTACCACTACTGTTTCCTTTAACAAACGGGAAACCTTCTTTGGAGCCGCCATTAGTGCACTTATTGTTATTGGAGTTAAGACAGTTTTATCCATGATAATCAGTACATTCTCGACTAGTAAATAATATTGTGGTTATTAATATAGATTAGTATGAAATAATTTTTAGATAAAACGTACCTTCGCTGTTTAAGCACCCGGGAACACAACACTTTGCATTAGACATTATTAGAGTCCTATCTCGTTATTTTCGCAAATAAAAGTACAAATTCAACACGACCGGAGGAGTTACAAACTCTACTCAACGGATTTAGGCGGAAAAGGCACTTTAAAAACGCACAAACAACTGAACACCACACTCAAACCAGAAGGTTATCGCCCAACAACAAATTAAATGAAACGGCCATCTCTGATTCTGGTATATTTAGTGTTGCCTAAAAGAAAATAAAATATCTACTACCTTCGTATGTAAAATATTCTTATTAAGTAAAACTATGAGTGTTATATACTCAGCCTCATACATATGTTATGAGATGCTGATACAACGTTACTTTTTCTTTTTCCGAAGTATTTACCAATAGACTAAAAAGTATAATAAGGAACCAAGATACTCATTTTTATTGATTTTAATTTATACCGAGTTAGAATAAAATTCTAAAGGTGGTCATACAAATGATATCACAATATTTTGCGAAAAGAGACATCTTGCGGTAATCAGTAGTAACCACGTAGTCCGATACTTTATTAAATCTAAAACTACGCCATCTTTGTGTATGTTTTAAAGTTACACTCATGTATAATGATACTAAATTAAAATGCAGCTGATATGTGTTTTGAGTAAAAGCATAAGAGCACTACTCAATTTATTCGTATTATGAAAGTACTATTTCCCATTGGCTTGTGTTAAAATTGTATACCCTGATTTGTCTTGTAGAAAAAATTTTGAGCAAATCCATACTTAAACACTAAACAGAATTTAGCATATATATTTTTTAAATTGATATCTTAAATTTAATAATATATTAGATTTAAGGAGAAAATACGGTTCCCGTTAAAAGGTTTTTCATTGTTATTTTTTGTTATTTACAAAAAATTGTTAGTTCCAATTTTTTTAAACTTGAGACAACTCTTTATTTACGTTTTAAAGATAACACTCTTACCTTAATTTATCTGATAACTATTTCTTAGATCAAAAGATCAACTTTATCTGTTATAATTTTTGTTCTTCTCACTTCTGTAATGTTTGTTCTTTTGTAATGATTTTCCGTAAAATTACAGTTGAAATGACGATTCAAAGATGTGTTCACATGGCAAATCAATCACTTTTAAGGCGATATGCCCTAACTTCAACAAATATTATGAACACGTATTGCAAAATAAGATATATACACTGCAGTAACGTTAAAACCAGGAAATTTACAGACCGCCACGAATGGATAACGATAGAGAATGATATAGGCACTATTGGTATTAGTAAATATGCACAAGAATCTCTTGGTGATGTCGTTTTTGCACAACTGCCAGACCCTGGTGTAGAAATAAAATCTGGTGAAGAATGTGGTGCTTTAGAAAGTGTAAAAGCAGCCAGTGAATTGTATTCTCCAGTGAGTGGTACGGTTACTGAAAAGAATAGGAATGTTGAGGAAAAACCAGGGCTCATCAATTCATCTTGTTATGACAAAGGATGGTTGTTTAAATTGAAGTTAACAAAACCAGATGAATTAAATGAATTGATGACAGAAGAACAATATGAAACTTTCTTAAAGACAGATGTTGAAAAAGACAAAGAGTAACATATTTCATTACATCTTTTCCTTAAACCAATCAGATTTATAAATGTCTGTTAGAACAGTAGATGGTGTGACTTGTTACAAATCCAAAAAATTTTGTTAAATTACCTACAAATAATATGTAATAAGTAAATATTTGTACATATAGACCTAGGTCTTGTCAAGCCCGCTTATGATTTGGTGCAAGCAATAACAGGTTTGACCAATGAGAACTTATAGTCATGGCGAATGTTTCCTCATTGAGTTGTGTCAAATAAACATGATGTTATTTTGAGCTGGCCGATATGGTACCAATCCTACC
>DWBA01001211.1:0-11028 GCA_018236825.1 Apodemia zela
GGAAATATTCTAGATAATCAATACTTTTAATATTTAAATTCACCTGTAGCACTAAAATATTTCCAATTAGTAATAATAAATATCGTAAAAGTCCATTAACGTGCGAATTTTGAAGAAATTAAATATACATTTTCAGATACCGAGAAAACTCCAAAAGAAGAATTATTACAAAATTTTCCATCGAATGGCCCAGTTTTATCAATTGAAAATGGTTCAATCAAACAAGAACCCGGTATTGATTCTGCTGAAGAATACAGTGAGCCTATCGAATACAAATACAATCCAGACAGGAGCCGCGAAAATTCAAACTCTCGGGAAGGTCCAATAAAAGATATAGATGATAAAACCAGACTAGGTCGTAATTTAAAACCAAAGAATAGTAAAAAAATACTACCCCAAATGTCCAAATTTAGAGCCCGAACGCTATTCAATCAACTCTCTGGACTCTCTAACTTAAATCCTACTCTTAACAGTTTCGACAAATTTCCCCCAGAAACTGTTTTAATGCCGGCTCTCGCTACTCAATTATTTGCAGCTGAATTAGAACAAAATAGTTTAAACATCGCAAACAACGAAGCATCTGACTTATCGCAAACCAATTGGGAACATCGCATATTCCCTTCACCGATCAGGAAAAATAATATGGGCGGTATAGGTAATTATCACGAGGATACTAATGAATCCGTAAGGGATTACTGCATCAAAGAGGGAGAAAATGTATTTCGATGCAAAATATGCGCAAGGGTTTACACCCACATTAGTAATTTCTGTCGACATTACGTGACTTCTCACAAAAAGGATGTTAAAGTTTTTCCCTGTCCCATTTGCTTTAAAGAGTTCACTCGTAAAGATAACATGATAGCCCATCTCAAAATTATTCACAAAAATCAACCAAATGCAAATGAGCAAACGGCTAAACAAGAGTCTTAAGTAGAAATGGGATTTTAATTTTAAATATAGGTTTGAAGATCTGATTTCAATAAATAAGCAAAAAAATACAACATAACAATAAAAAAATATTTATGATTACTTGTTATATTGTACTACACAATTGGATAGGTATTCGAGCTCTAAGTTTTAATATATATAGTATCAATAAGTTTGTTGATATTTTAAGATGACATGAGTTATTTGTTGTTGTATTTATTTATGTTGTTCCATTTGTTTCTCAGAGTGCTGAACTTCGAAGAGATATATGAAAATCTATGTTTACTTGTTATTTTGCACTCACTTGTTACTTAATTTTATTACTTACAAATATTTCAGGGTACAAAGTAACTACTCATGGTGATCGTTATATTCAATCGTAGTCTATTTGATTACATGCAATTCTCATTGAACTGAATTAGTTAGTGTAGTTTAGGTATTATTTTTATGAGTATACCAATGGCTGAGCCTTTTTGTAAACCTGTTATTAGAGTGTATAATATTTATTAAGCAGAGTATTTAATATTTCAATTAAGAGAGGCTATGATAGACTCCGCAAAAAGGCTTACTAATGCCATTATTAGTAGTGGTGTGAAATGCATTTTCATTTACTTGCCTAATTAGTGATCTTAGTTTTAATTAATGATTTAACTTCTCCGAAGTAAAAACTCAACGCGGGCTATGATTTTTAAATTGTAGATATAATTTAGGCCTTAATTTAGTTAATTAGTGTTGAAATATTTGATTGAATTTTTTTGTTCAAGCGTAGACAGTAAATGGCTATAAAACAATAGAATAATAAAATAATCTCATTCAAGCAAATGTAGGGTAGAGTCAGTTCCTTAAAATGTACGCAATTTTCTTCAGTAGTAAGCAATTTAAAATATTTTCTATATTTATTCTTTTATTGTAATTCAATAGTGAGGTGCATGTGAAAATTCTTAGGGAAATCGTCTACATACGAGTAGATATCTGTCGAAGACAATATTAACAAAAATACATTTTTGTAGTGAATTATAGAACCTATATATACTTGACCAGTAAAGGGACGTTCAAAATGTGTAAAGATATTTTTACGTTATATAGCAGATGTGAAATACGAATATAAATTTACAAGTATGTTGTTTGTGGAGTCAATTTTGTAAATATTTCATGCGATTGTTGTGAAAGTAATTTTAGTAAGGTGCTTTGAAATAAAAACTGGAACCATGAGATGATCTGTAAATTCTACTTTAGTAAAAATCAAAATTGCCTTAAATTATATTAAGGAGCGGTACTTATTAAAATTATTTAATAAAATTAGAGGCAAAATGTAGTCTTCCATGTAAAGATAGCAACACTGATTTAAGTTATTTCATTAAAGGGAAAAAATTGTAAAAAATATCGAAAACTCTAATATTGTTATAAACACTATGTTCTGTTATTGACCCAAAATCTGGTTTCAAAATTAATAAGTAGTAGGTCCACGGAACGCTTGCCTATTAGTGTGCCTTTACTTGTATATTAATAAGTTAATTGACTACTAGATAACGTAAGATATTTCAAAGAATATTATGTACATTTATTTATTTTCATTATTCGAATTTTACAATCTATTTTAAGGAGCTTCCTTAGATGTATAGAACCTCTAGGCCCAAGTAGTTATTATAATATATATAAATTAATGTAGGGACATCATCTCATGTTTCCCATTTTACTCGGCAATCGATGCAAAATAAGCGAGGTAATTTAAATCATATAAATTCGGGGCTATGCCTAATTAAACAATGTTAAGACTGTTAAATTCATAAAACGAATTTATTGTACCTTTCATAATCTTTATATGAAATGTTTATCTTAACATGGATAGGTACTTAAAATTAGATATATCTCAAGGTGAGGCTATTATCGGATGTTTCGAGTTACAATAGTCAATTTAGCCAGTGCCTAAATATAAAAATTGTAAAAATAGGGTCCTAGTCAAATCGTCATGCAGTTATCTTACATCTCTCATGAAACCGTAATTTAAACTATTTAAATTATATATAATATAAATTTCATGACAATTATATATTTTGAAATTTAATTTGAAAACTGAATATCGTAATAAATAATAATAATATAATTAAAAGATATTTTAACGAACGTTAAATAAAGAGATTGGCTAAATGCACGATAGAAATGACAATGTGACCAAACTTAAACTTACTTAAATTTTCTTAATACTTACATATTTATCCTTTCAAAGTTCCTTTTATATATTACATGAAAATATAAATTAAATATATTTGTTGAAAACAATGATGGTGTCTATTTATGTTATAGTGAATATATCTATTAATTTCTATATTGATGAAAGAGTATTTATTTAAAGCTATATCATCAATTGGTGCTAAATTAAACTTAAGGTGATGTCACATCTAATGTGACATTTAAAAAGAAATGTCCCTAAAGTGTACGTTGTTTGTTGATATTGTTGTGTTATGAAATATCTATGCGCTTATTCTGTTTATTAGAAATATTAAAAATTATTTAAACGGCTTCAACAAAATATCTGCTATTTACATATAATTTCATTCGTACGTAATAAATATTATATATAAAAAATAGAATTTGTCACTTATATTTACAATACAGATTTTAACAGTAGGGTTTTACAATTTCACGTTCTTAAATGAGAAAATATATTATTACTAAAATAGATTGTCTATAAATTATACATTTCCAAAATAATGATCTAGATACAGTTGTACGAATGATTTTTTTATTTATTATAATAATGTTGACATTTTGTAACGCTTAGAGAGGTGCTTATTTAATTTAACTGTTTCTAATTTCGTGAGAATTATGTTTTAGCAAAGCTTAAAATTGTTATTCTATATTATATAAACAAGGTGACTACAATAAGTCTAAAATTCTAAAAACCGTAAAAATATTTAGTTATTTTAATTTATATTTTTAATAAAAGCTACTCAAATCTATAATTGTTTTATCTACATTTAATTTAATTTTAGAACATTATATTATACACCTCTCTTAAACTTTTAAATTTAACTCTTAACATGATTCTTTAACGCAATCTGTTATTTATTATTATAGTAGTCCTTAGCCAAATGTTTACATTTTTTTAAATTGCACATAGACAATAGCAAATGCAATGCGTAATGTTTAGATAAATTTAGAATTGAAAAATTACACGATACTTATAGCATTATTTGTTGATAAAACAAATATGTCGTATACAATAAGGTGTTAATTACTATTTTTAGAATCTTTAAAGAAAATAATAAAAGTTAAAGCAAAACTAATGGATAATTTTAATCATTATTAATAATTTTTTATGTTTTTGTTTATCTGTCGTTGATACCTCGAAGGGGTACCTGATCTTTAATTATTATTATTTAAGCAAATGTTGCTTTTGTCCTCTTTTTTTAACCCTTGGATAATTTTATAAGTATCTGTTGACATAATCTTGCCAATCTCACACAATAACATAATTCTGCTATGGTAGCTTATCGTATGCATATACTTGTGGTGATAACAGCAACGACGTTGACTTTTATTCGTGTAGGTATGAATAAACTTTATATTTAATTGTAGCAATGTAACAACACGGGTTATTAGTAAAGATTAGTTTTAAGTTATTTATAATATAGACATAAATTGAATTGTTTATAATGGAGTGAATTTTCTATTCTGTAGAACGTAGTTATGAAGAGAGGACTGATCAGGTAGGTATGACGTCTACAACTACTCTCATGTTTCGTAGATGGTTTGGTTAGAGCTAGATTATGATTATATTAATTTGCTTTCTATTTTGCTCAAATTGACGCTACGTGAAAACATAGTATTTTTGGTTCAGTACAAATTGTTGCTTAAGTATTTTTTTATTTAAATCATTTCGAAAATGACATCCGTTCTCTAAATTTCCATTTTTTAATTTTATTCTTGAGGTTTATTTTTTTTTCAAGATTTATTATTGGAAAGCAGCTAATGTTTGTAAACATAAAACTATCCTTGCCAATTTTCATCAGCTACAATATTAAGAAACCCACCTCATGTGATCTAATACGCTAAGAGAAGCTATTTTTTGTATTAATTATGTACCAACAGATGAACTTGCCGCAATAGTTCCAAATGTAAACACTTGAGTCCTATTAATATGTAGAAAACTATACTTGTTGTTAATTTTATTTATTGCATAGATGCTGCGTTTACTTATTTAAAATTATAAGTTCTATTAATTACATTTTTGCTTTTCATGTTTATCAAACATACATATTGTTGTTTACGCTCTTGTTATTTTTTGTTTCATGATGTCTCATGTAATTTTATTATTATTTTTGTTCGAGTTTGAGATATATTTTATTTAAGAGTTCTTTCTGAAAAAATGTAAACTGCATTGGAATAAATTTAACCTAACCTTGTTTGAATTCTATCATCAGTGACAGTACTTTTGTTTATTTTTTATCACTAGCTGTTTTTTTAATGAATTATTTACCTTTTTACATTTTTTTCAGTAATTCAAAAATTTTCATGATGTATATTAATTTCGTCATTTGAACAAATAAATATTATTATATTTTTGTCCTTTGTTTTTTCTTTCCCTTTTTTATTTACGACGTTGATTTTATTAGCTTCAATAATTTCGATGTTGTGTAAATTTTTGGTAGCTGACAAATTATATGTTAAACGTTGGCTAAAAAGTACATTTAATTTTTTCAGGGCGCGGTACACCAGATTTTGAAAGTAAAGACATAAAATATGTACAATCTCCGTGTAATGATGGCCACGGAAAAATGCGCGTATATCCTGCAGCAAGACCGGCTTCTACATCAAATGAATATCAAAATGATTCCATAAATAATAATACACTTTCTGGAGGCAATCAAATGCAAAGACCTTCAGTACGAAGACGGATAAGAAGGAGAGCTAACTCGGCTTCTAATGATCCGGCTGAACAATTAACAGAAATGTCAGTTCGAGGTTTAAATCTTTTTAGATACGCTTCAGTTAATGAAGGCGTTTATCAATGTACGGAATGTGCTAAGGAAAATATACAAAAGACCTTTAAAAATAAATATTCATTCCAGAGGCACGCTTTTCTTTATCACGAGGGCCAACAAAGAAAAGTTTTTCCATGTCCAGCTTGTGGAAAAGAGTTCTCTAGGCCCGATAAGATGAAAAATCATATGAAAACAACTCATGACTGTTACGTTCCGAAAGATTGTATTTATCCACCGAATGCTTTCTTCATGTTACCTGGTATGGAGAGCCAATTGCCTCCCGGAATAAAGTTAGAGGCGATAGGTTCTGGATCTCCACATGGTTCAACTCCTTCACATTCTTCACCGGACCCAACACAAGTCTAAGTGAATTTCAAAAATAGTATTATTGGATTCCATGTAAATTTTATCAATTATGTTAGAGACAATACTTAGTGCCTTCTAAAACGTCTTGGCCTTAGGTAGTTATTCTACTACGGTACGGTTAAATATACTATAGTTATACTCGTATGTTTTACAAAGTTCAATAGAATTTACACTTTTATAGGTATTGTTCTATTTTTGGAGTGAAATTTTGAACATTGTTCGTATATTTCCAATACTGTTATGCATTTAATATCTAATGTTTGTTACCTAGAGTTCATAATGTTTTTATTGTTTAAAAGGATGGTTGTGCAAATGTAAGACAATAAAAATAGGCAATAAAATGAAGGCCAGTTACGCAACAATTGTTGTGTATTAAATTTAACTTTTTAGCGTAATGCTCCGAAAGTCTGATTTATGCCCACAAATTATATATGATAACATTTTAAGAAAAAATGGCACAACAGATTCTAAGTCTGTAATCTGTTACTTGATTAAATTCAACCGGCCACTACAACCAAAGACTGCAATAATGTTCAGTTTCGGCAATATTCCATGCTTTGAAATAAAGATTGCCTGTTTGGACAGTATCACACATATTTGTAGATTTACTTTATACTTTAAATTATAGTATATATTAGCAAGTTAGTTAACTCAATTTTCAAACACTTACGGTTAATATCGCATGACATCTTTGTGACTCCGATTACCGTCAGAACATGGCCAAATCGTCGATCATCGCAAAAAGATTTTGCGGTAAAACCGTAAATGTTTTTAACCGAGTTAAAATCATGAAAGTTTAAGATATATTTAACTCATGATTGCGATATGTGCCTATCAAATAATTAACTAATAACTTCATAATTTTGTCTATTATATTAACATAAAATGCATTAGTTACGTAAAACTATTAGTGCCATAGCACATATTATTGTTATTTCCAACAAAAGCTTTCGTTTTTAGAGTTTAAGGTGATATTGGTGTTCTAATTTTAGAAACCAAGACGACAATCAGCAGTTCTTCCATTGATAGGAAATATTTTAGATGCTACAACTAATCTCGAAGTTAAATAAGTTTTCGTTTGATTAAACATGTTAAATTTAAGTTAACGTTTGAATTTTTCATAGCACGAGCAATTTATTATAGTTAAGTAGTAGAAGGTAGACTAAACCTACTTAAAAAAGGTTATTGGTTTTTAGAGTTTGTGTTTAAAATTTCGCGCACAATTCTAAGTTTAAGTTCATATTGTTAGGTTCAAGTTTATGTAAATAAATAGGTACAGATAAATATTTTAATAATAAAGATTTTATAATTGCCAATAAGGTATTATTAACAATTTCAGTGTGATTTTTAGATAGATATACCAGCGCCAGTCAATCGCACAATATTTGATATATATTGATATATATATCCTCTCCAATATTTTTTGTTCTATTTTTTTTCTTATTTTCGTTACATTCGCCGCTTGACTAATCTTTTATTGCTTACAATGCCTTAGCATCCTCATGGCGAATTGTTATTTATTTCTTTTTCATTTTGTAGTATTTTATTTTGTGATATTAGTGCTAACTAAGTTGGCTATCATTTTCATTGTTGAATTATTTTAGTTTTTTCCTATCTCTTTGAACAACTTGCTGCAAGGCAGCCTTTATTATTTACTAAACTTTAATATATAGATCTTATAGATTGTCTTTTTAAGTATTATGAATATATAATGGTTTAAGTGCGTTTAGAATGTTTTTTTTTAGTTTTTTCTTGTCAGATAAATACGTTTCATGTTTAATATAATTTGCTATAATTCAATAGTAAATTTATTACATTTAACTTTTTTATATCTGTGTTTTTGTTTTATATTTTTATTTCACTTTTCTTTAATGTTAAATACATAAAGACAAAGGAAATAATGAAGTAAATTTTAATTACGATTGAATCAGTTTATGGAGTGAATGATACGCATTTTTTAGTTTAAAACTTTGTTTATGAACGTTAACTGATTAAATTACCAATATACATCAACTGTCTAGATTATACCTTCTGAGATCAAACATTGTTTATCTCTCCCCTTTTTTATACTTTTCGCTATTACTCTTTACTAAATTTATCGTCGACTTTATTTTAAAAAAGTATGAAAAGGTATTCCTTATGAGTTTTGACCTTAGGTCTTTAGATATTTCCTTCTTGATATTTAAAAATACATTATGTACATGATTAATATTAGTTTCTCAATTGGAAATTGTCTCTTAAATCCGTTTTCTATAAAATAAGTACGTTCTGAGACTGAAATAATGCCCAGTTTGGCGATAGGACACCATGGAATTTACGTAGGACGAATATCATTGGCTAATCTGCACATGCTTATTGCAGCGATATTTATTTTTTCCTAATGGGGTCAAAATTTTCTAAGCCAGAAAAATTACCTTATCTTTTTACTTTTAGTTCAGTTTCTTGTTATTCTCAGTACCTACTGAGGATATTGTTAGCAAATCCTAGAACATATCTATCCATTTCATTAACCAGTTAACGGGATTTAAAACTTACGTAAACCTAAACATTGTTAACCTCGAATTAAAATTTACTGATATTTAGATTATCTTCAGTTAATTTAAGATTTATTTCCACAATATAGTGCAATTTTTATGCAAGTGTTGATTTTTTACTTATATTCTATTATATTAATAGTTTACTAAACTACATAACAGAACAGATAATATTTATACAATAACATTTTATGTAAAGTTTTTAGTATTATTTTTCTAATAATTAATTTAATGTTAAACTTCATTACTATTTCTTTAAAAACTAGGCACAATTTGCCTAGTATTTTGGTTCAGGAATTTTTTTCTACATTTAAAGTTATCAGAAAGAGACTAAAAGTGTTATTAGATATATTTCTATCTTAAATTTAAGAACTAAATGTATCGCTAGATATTTTATATGTAACGTTTATTAACAATACTATCACAGTTTAACTGAATAATTATATTATTATTAAGGTATAATTTTGTTGCAACAGTAAAGCTTTAATGAAAATTGATGAAACTATAAAGAAAGTAACATCTATGTAACAAAAAATTAGTTATTTGTAAGAGAATTTTACCAACGCATAAATATAACGCGAGAAATATGTACACTATAAATAATAATTATAATAAAAAATATAAAGATTAAACAATGACAAATTATTTTAAGTATCCTTTATAACTCGTTAACAATCAGAAAATATGAAGAAATGGGAGCATACACATTGAATCGAAAATGGCATCAGAATATTTTGGAAAATGAAATAATTGCAAAAAATACAAACTCTTCATATTGAAAATACTTACATGGTCCATACTTGCTGCAAATTAAGGTTAGTATGCTGTAACTACCATTTCTATAAAGGTGGGTCAATCTTTTTTATTTGAATATGTTGATATTTATCAGTAGACTGATGTATTTATATAGATAGCGCTACATATGTTCGTAAGTCAACATTTTTTTTAAATCTTTGCCCGTTTTTTTGTTATTGCTTCCTTCGTATCACCTACTGAAGAATATTACCCTTTATAAGATAAATCAGAGTTAAACTCTAGTACCTATTAAAATATGGTAATATAGATATAAATATAGGTAATCTGTGTTAGGTACTACTATCTTGGAATCTTTCGATATTTGTCACTACCTACTCGTTCCTTGAAAAATCGAGTGATCCCTAAAACAATCTCAGATTTGTATACTTACATGATTTTTATGCTTGTAAAAGTGAAAAAGAGGGTAATATCGAGTATATCATTTTAAAAGAAAAAAATCAAAAGGGTACCTATAGATAGTATGAAAATTGATAGAAGAAAATGAGCCAGTTTATAACAACTAGCCTATTGGCCTCACCATCGATGTTGATATCTCGTGAACAGATGAAATGAATTTAAATGCAGTGCCATTCCGGACATACTCTTATTTGTTCATAGAATTATTTATTATATTTTACAAGTGGAAATTCACCTACACGCCTTCACGCTAAATCCCTTACGGGGAAGGCAAAGAAAATTGAGTGCCATATATCAAACTCTAGAAGGACTTGCCTCGCTGTTTCCATATTCATAACTCTCTACATTCAAAAACACGCCTGTTTCGGAGGCTCTTGAAACCATCACCGAACAGCACCCGACCAATTTGATCATGATACGTCAGTTTTTATCTCCCAGGAACTTACATCCACATTCACATTGTATATCTCTTTCTTTTGTTAACCGTTCATCTGCCACTCCTTCAACATATCTAAGGGCAGAAACTGCGTTAAGCGGGCACCCGCGCGGCTTCATACAAAAGTGACCCGTTGCGGGAAGCCGCGCGGGAGACCGTCACGAGGAGGCGGGCCCCGCGCCTGCGCAACGTAGCCCGTCTGCCCGCGACGGATCCCGTTGCGGGGGCACGCGCAGGGCCCTGATATAGCTCTTACTTTGAGATTGTTGACTTTCAAATACGGTTCCAGTTTTGAAAATAATTCGTCACAAACTTCAACAGAAACTTTAAAATACTTAAATGATATAAATTTTCATTATCCCTTAATTTACTAAACTTTACAACAAATTCCCCGCATAGTAACCTAGATTCAATGAAAAGGCTCACTGGTTGTCGTCGTCGTTTTTTTTGTGCTAATCGTTGTTTTGCTAGGTAATAGTATATATTAAGTTCTCCATCGATACGACAGTACATGCACACTGTTAAAATTTAACTGGAGACACTGCGTAATATTATCTATATATGTATT
>DWBA01001212.1:0-11027 GCA_018236825.1 Apodemia zela
ACTCCCTTTGTACGCTTAAATCTTTAAAACTACGCAACGGATTTTGATGCGGCTTTTTTTAATAGATAGAGTGATTCCAGAGGAAGGTTCATATGTATATATTGTACCCGTGCGAAGCCGGGGCGGGTCGCTAGTTTACTTATAATGCTTTGGGACTTAATTTATTGCTGGGCTTTTATGGGCTAAAACGCTTAATATTATTTGTCAAAGTAAGAAAGAAAATTAAGGTAGTGTGGGGTTGAACTTTGGACTGTGCCTCATGAAATGGATATGCATTCCAAGGCAATTTCTTAGTTTGTCAGTGTATGTTGCATTTACATCCATAAACACAGAGTTATACTACTTACCGATAAAATAAAATCACTCCAACTGTAATTTATAAACCTTGTCATCTCATTTGGCCCGATAAAATATAGTACAGTCACCTCTGTGGTCTAGTGGTGAGGTGTCGAAGTTGACCACATGAGGTCCCGGGTTCGATTCCCGGGTCGGACAATTAAAAAAAAGTTTTTTCAGTTTTTTGATAATAACAACGTTGCCCGGGATTAGATAAGTGCCCGATTGGCGATAGGCTTGCCAACTATCACATTGTAAGACCGAGTGTCTTCGGCTAATCGTGGGTGCACTGGTTGTACCTCTGCCGACTTTTTCGGTGATAAGGTCGTGAACATGGCTTATTTCTATTTTTTTACTATATAATATATCTACAAATGTATGACACTTTGGACAGTGATAGGAGCGTTTGCTCATATGCGAGGCGACACTTTTCCTTCCCAATGTCGTGTCTATTAGTGTTCATGTGGTCTGTAGGCGGGCCACTGGATACTCTTAGAACTTTATACTGCATAAGTTGGGTATTGTTCCGCTAATATTAAAAGTTTGTTTTTTCTTCTTTCAAGTATTTAGAGATATAGTAAGTTTTTTCTGAATTATACGGTTAGTTTACCTAATTTTCGACGTTCAAATTACCGATTGATTAAGTTGATGTTATCTATTTCACCCTTTTTCTACCGACTTCCCAAAAGGAGGAGGTTCTCAATTCGGCTTTATGTTTGTGTGTATGTTACGCGGTTACTCCGGCGTCTGTGGACGGATTTACAAAATTATTTTTTATTTGAAAGCCTATATCCGAGGTGGTTCCGTTATAATTTGGTGAAGATCTGATGCAGGGTTCCGGAGATACAGGAAATGGAAAGTCGTTTGCTGCAGTTTTACTGCGTTTAAATTATTTTAAATTACTTTACCTATATGCATATTTTAATAAAAAGTAATTTACCTATCATACATAAATCGCCTAGAAGAATGACTCAGCTTTTTCGGTTTTAAAGCACTTACCAGAATGGCGCTGGCGTACGATAAACTACGATATGAACATAGCCGTTGTAGAACGGAGCGAAGTGTGCCGGGCATAAGTAGGTACCTATTTAACGGGTTTAAGTAGGTATCTATTTAACGGGTCCTATTTAACGGGTCATAACGGGTTTAAGTAGGTACCTATTTAGCAGAAATTTATTTAGCAGGTCCTATTTAAAAGCGCATGTAACGCTGTTAAATAGGACCCCAAATAACTTTTTGTCCCGGAAAAATGAGTTGTTCCTCTCGGGATTCATCAAAAACTTTTACAATGTAGCACGCTGCACGGAATAAATATCTCAAGTCACTAACAACATTATTAATATTTTTCCCCTCCCGGGTTTGGAACCTGAAGTCTCATATTCTGACTCGAACAAACTAAACGGGCTACGAGACAGTTCCATTCATTAACAAATTTCTTCTTTTTACATTTAAAACGTATTTTTCCAGATTCCAGTGAAAGAGCGGGCGCTCCGAGTGGAGGAGCTGCGGCCCGCACAAACGTCGGCTCATGTTTGTTAGAACTATAATGAGCCTTTGAGCCGTCGCGGAGTCTACTTGTACTAGTTTGCCTTTATTAATGCTGCTAGCCGCTACCAAAGGACTTGCTCAAAAAATTAAGTCCTCTGAGTTAAACAACTTGCTGGGAATTCAATAATATTTTTTGTAATTCTAGGTTTCTGTGTTTTTTTATATCTTAGGACAGCGTGCAAACGGTCTCTCCTGTTATAAATATATAACCAGCTTCAATAGACAACAAAAATGTTGTCTATAGAAGCTGCTTGCATCTCTAACAATGCGTAACTGTCTTCTGTACTGTACTGTAGATGGTTGTCAAATGCTTATAGAACAAACATATTGCGAGCTGTAAAATCGGTGGACAGAAATGTGTCATTAGGTTTGGTTTACTCTGCCTACAGAAGATGATAGCCGGCCTGATGAATTCTGTATATTATTTAGTTTGTTGTAGCAAGTTTTAAAATATGTTACTTCCGACAGAAACGTAAACTGTAGTTTGCGAGTGAAACCTTGACACAGAATGAACCTATAGCATTTAATATAGAACTACATATCGCGTCTGCAAACAGAGTCAGCTGTAAACAAACCAGATTCAGAAATGTGGGGCGCGACCCCACGTGAGGCGCGAGGTGACAGTGAGGGATCGGCGAGCAGACACGTTTGTTTAGCTGGACTGTCATGAGCACTGTCGCTGTCCTGTTGCCTGGATCTACGAACTGTTATACCTGGGGGATGTTAGTAGAAATGCTGACAATCAACCCTTATCTGCCAAGTAGGCAAATAGGATAATATATATACAAGTCCGCAATCGCGGGGAGACCAGTTCGTCTCAATCCGTCTTAAGACTCGATCCTATATTCTATATCAGTACCAGTTGGTTCTATCTTTAATCTACAATATTCATATTAACTATATTCAAGCTATTATTTCAAAGTGTGTTTCGTTTTAGCAATTAAATTGTTTCTTTTTAAAAAGCTAATTTCAATTTCCCGTATAATAAATGGTGGCAGCGGTGGGATACGAAAGGTCCGTACCCGAATACGTTTCCGAAAATCTGTAGAAATCGGTCGCGAAACAAACTAATTGTGAATATATGTGCTATAATAATATACGTGCTACCAAAAGTGCAGTGTTCTAAGGAGTGCAGTGAAAGAACGTCCATTAATACAGCATCAAAATATCAATAGTGCCTCATAACCGTTTCATCACCGTCTCATCACCGTTTCCTGAAACCGCATACTGTGTTTAAAGTGACTATGATTGCTACAATGATCCTGCTGGCGTTGTCGTAAGTGCTAGACTATTACATACATATTTCCAGATAAGAACTCAGAGCATTAATTTCTTTATTTTATATGAACTAAATCAATTGTTACACATTAGGTCTTGCTATCGCAACTGTCTAGACTGCAAGTAGTTAAGATAAGTACTGCATACAATATTTATAATTAAGAAAGATCTTGCAAAATCCGTAGGGCTGCTACTTTATATTTTACAAACTAATATATCAATTGTTATTGTTAGTTGTATAAAATGGCCACAAAATGTGAAATGGAGGAAACTTCTGGTGTTACCAAAACCACCCCTGCGACGCTAAGCACAAAACCAACAACTCCAACCCCTCGGTCGGGTACTTCAAGTTCTACCGAACCCGGGGAAAAACTTGAGCTTAGCATTTTATTTAAATTTGTGAAACCCTTCGACGGGAACAGGGAAACTCTGAATCCATTTATTACAAATTGTCAAAATGCTTTCACACTAGCTACGAAAGCACAAAAACCTATCCTATTCAAATATATATTAAGTCAGTTACAAGGTAAGGCGGAGGCCACGTGTAGCATAAAAGATTTTGAATCGTTTGAACAATTCGTAGAATTTATTAAAAATTACTTCGGCGAGAGAAAACACTATGCCCATCTCCTGTCGGAGCTACAGGACTGCAAACAAAATCTTTCGGAGCCAGTAAATCAATTCGCACTCAGAATGGAAACCTGCCTGGCCAAACTCCTAACAGAGGTTAATATATCGGCTTCTAATAGGAAAAAGAAATCGGAGCTAACAGGTAGGGTAGCAGCAATGGAGGATTTAGCCCTCCACACCTTCCTTGTAGGATTACATCCCAGATTGGCACAGATAGTTCGCTGTAGGGATCCGGAATCACTCAACGCGGCGATAAGCTTTGCCGTGGCTGAGGAGAAAATTCTCCATAGCCTTAACAGAAGGACACCCACAAACAATTGGAACGAGAGGCCTAAATTCCCATCACCTAGGCCTAACGAATCTCGTCCGCCAATTTGTAGGTACTGCAAAAATATAGGACACACCATCGAAAACTGCCGTAAACGACAGTTCAATCACAACAGATACAAACAACAGCGAGAATTCAGTAACACGCATCCTCCTAGACATTTTGACCAGGCCGGTCCTAGTGCTCCGCGCAAAATTTTCAATATACAAGATGAACAAGGTATCGACGAGACCGACCATTTCGATAATTTAAACGAGTAAGATTTCTCGGTCGGTGTCGCCCGAGAAATTATACCTACAAAATCAAAGCCGATACCAAATCCACTGAATCAAATACTAAATCTTACGCTGACGTCACAAAAATCTCTTCTAAATCCTATGAATCCAACGTTGACAATACCAAATCTATTTCTAAATCCACTGAATCCAACGTTGGCAATACTAAATCCACTGAATCTGACGTCAACAATGCCAAATCCGTTACTAAATCTAATCCACAGATTACTAAATCCATCGCTAATCCTGTCAAAACTTCTATTTCCAAGGTTACTAAACCAATTACAGCCCAAACCACTAAACTACCTGAAACGAATTCTACATCCTTCAATCGAAATATCCCAACTCCGAACACCACTCCACAGCACCTGAAAACAGAAAACAAAGAAATTAAAATATATGAAATACACAATAATACAGAGAAAAGGTACTTACCACACATAATAATAAAGACTCGTTTAGCAGAACGCCCACTGTCACTACTAGTAGACACTGGTTCATCGGTGAGCCTATTAAAACTAAAATCATTATCACGTATGCCAAATCTCACTACCCAAATAATAAGAATCAAAGGCATAGACCCAGGAGACGAAACTACACCTACATTAGGTAGTTTTCGAATGCAATTTCACTGTAACAAAAACCAAAACTACGAATACGAATTCCATCTTATCGAAAATATTGCACTAAATCATGATGGAATAATAGGCAATGACCTTTTAAAAAACTTAGAATGCCAGATAGATTATTGTAAAGGCACTTTAAAAATAAGGGATGAAACAATACAACTGGAATTTTGTGAGCCAGTCTACATCATTCCTCCGCGCACTGAAACCGTTATTGAATGTACTGTACAAAATCCAGATGCCGCTGTAGGCACAATTCTAGACCAGCATATCTCCGACACCCTGCTCCTAGCAAATTGTATAGTTAGGGTTAAAGAAAACAAAAGAATCAACATTACGGTTGTTAACACTTCTGATAAACCAGCAACAATCCATCCCAACCTAAACCTTACTCTCGAACCTTTAGATAACGAAACTTACCCTTGCCATTCTCAAATATCTTATACGAGTACGTCTAGCCGAACTCATGAAGTCCTAAAACAATTAAGGATATTGCACCTCAATAATGAGGAGACTAACGCCCTTTTTGATATTTGCTCCAACTACTCCGACATTTTCTACTTACCGGACGACCATCTTACCTACACTTCAGCTACTGAACATAAAATCCGTACAAACACAGACGTTCCCATCCAAACGAAGTCCTACAGATTCCCAGAGTGCCACAAAAAGGAGGTAGAAAAACAGATCGGTAAGATGCTAGAACAAAAAATTATCAAACCTTCTAGTTCACCATGGTCATCACCAATTTGGATAGTTCCCAAAAAAACTGACGCATCAGGGGAACGCAAATGGAGAATCGTTATCGACTATAGGAAGTTAAACGATGTCACTATTGGCGAAACTTATCCCATCCCACAAATTACAGAAATACTAGACCAATTAGGGAAAAGTCAATACTTTACGACACTAGACTTGACTTCCGGCTTCCATCAAATACGCGTTTCAGAGGAAGACGCCCCAAAAACCGCGTTCTCCGTACCTCAAGGACACTTCCAGTTTACCCGAATGCCATTTGGGCTCAAAAATGCCCCTTCAACCTTCCAAAAATTAATGAACACATGCCTTTCAGGCCTTCAAGGCTCACGGTGTTTCGTGTATCTCGATGACATAGTAGTTTATTCTCCCGACTTACAATCTCACATCCAGAACCTATCAGCTGTCTTCGAAAGACTTCGTGACTATAACTTGAAACTCCAACCAGAAAAATGCGAGTTCTTAAGAAAAGAGGTCGCATATCTGGGTCACCTTATTAACAAGGATGGTGTGCAACCAAATCCGGAAAAAATTAAAGCCATAACACAATTTCCTACACCAAAATCTGCAAAAGATATAAAATCGTTTCTCGGGTTAGTCTCCTATTACAGGAGATTCATTCCCGACTTTTCAAAACTTGCCAAACCTCTGACCGCATTATTAAAAAAGGATACACCCTTTAACTGGAAAAACGAACAACAATTAGCTTTCGAAAATCTACAAAACAAACTAGTCACGTCCCCAATCCTTGCCTATCCCGATTTTTCCAAACCTTTCATTCTTACCTGCGATGCCTCCAACTACGCTGTTTCTGCTATCCTTTCTCAAGGTTCTATAGGAAAAGACCTGCCCATTGCTTACGCATCGCGCACCTTAAACAAAGCAGAATGCAATTACAGCGTCACAGAGAAAGAATGTTTAGCCATTGTCTTTGGAACCAAAGCTTTTCGGCCTTACATATATGGTCACCGTTTCACCATCGTCACCGACCACAAACCACTCCAGTGGTTATTTAATTGCAAAGACCCAGGCTCGAGGTTAGTTAGATGGCGCTTAAAGTTGGAGGAGTTCGACTATGACATCGTTCATAAAAAGGGAAAAATAAACACCAACGCAGATGCCTTGTCCCGTTTCCCAGTGAACCCTATAGGAAACGAGTCCTTACAAGACTCCCTATTACCTAACGTGGACGAATTCGACAATCCCTTAGAAGATCCTCTAATGGAATTACCATCACCGATCCCATTTACCTTTGACGATCAAGACTCAATCGTAAGAGACTCTATACCAAACCCAATAACAAATCCTATACCAGATCCTATGCCAAACTCTCTGCCAAATCCTACACCGAATCAAGGTCATTCTAATCCTGATAGTACTGAAAACGTCGAAAAATCACCAGACCACATCACACTTGACGATTTAGGTCTACAACCCTCACCACAACTTATCGACTTAGGTCCCTATTTGCCAAGTCCCACTAGTTCAGACGTCAATATTGACTTTGAAAATCTTGAGATTCCATCGCCTTCTGACTCTAACGCCGAAACTAATGCCCAACCTGATTTAAATAATGACGACTACTCCAAGTTCTTAAAAACGATCTCGAAAAAAGACATAACCTTTAATACTACCCTGAAAGAACACAACGAAAATCTCCTTAAATCCCCATATCCAATCATTATAATCCCTACGTCATTAGATTTAGATGAAACCAACCCATATGTAGCAGACATCTTGTTGAATGCTGAAAACCGCGATGAACTACTAAATTCTGAAAAGGAACTTCAGTCGTTCCTGAAAACTAAATATGAAAACAAAACTACCTATTTTATATTTACGAAAGTTCATCATTTTGATGAATCGACGTACCCTGCGATATATGAAACACTGAAACAAATACGTAACGAAATTATAAAAACCGAAAATATAACAGACATAGCAATAACAGATTTTAAAAATCCATTTGACAAACACTCTTACATAAAAATTTATAACATGCTTACTTACATCTTTCACGACACAAAAATTACAATACACATATACCTAAATAAAATAATTTACCCAACACTATCGGAAATAATTAAAATACTACGGGAGAATCATGACATCCCGATCGCAGGACACATAGGGTCCACCCGTATGTACAATAGAATTAAAGAACAATACTACTGGAAGGGTATGAGAGGCGATGTAGAAGATTATGTAAAGAAATGCAAACTATGCCAAGAGAACAAGGCGTTACGTAAAGTAAATAGAGCTCCGATGGAGATCACTTCTACCTCGACTACTCCTTTCCAACGTATAGCTCTCGACATTGTCGGCCCTTTGCCTGAATCCGGTTCCGCTAAATTTAAATATATTCTGACGGTCCAAGATGACCTTACTAAATACTCCATAGCTTACCCTGTTCGTAGCACTCTCGCCGAAGAAACAAGCGAGTGCCTAATTCATTTTATATCACTTTTCGGAATCCCTAAATCTATACTTACCGATCAAGGTACAAACTTCACAGCAGAACTCTTCAAGACGACGTGTCAATTTTTCAAAATCAAACAGCTGTGGTCTTCACCTTACCACCCTCAGACGCAAGGCGCCTTAGAACGCAGTCACTCGACCTTAAAAGAGTATTTAAAATCATTCGTCAATGAGAACCAAGACAATTGGCCTTCTTACGTATATACAGCCATGCTCACGTACAATACCACACCTCACACTACAACGAAATTTACACCTTATGAATTGGTGTTTGGACACAAACCCTTTATTCCAAATTCATTATACGAAAGTGACTCCAATGCGACGTACACAGACTACATTAAAATGTTACGTCATAAACTCAGATACACGAGGGCAAAAGCATTAGAGAACATAATACAATCAAAAACCAACTCCAAATCTTACTATGACGTTAGAGCCAAACCACCACCGAAGTATAAAGTCGGTGACTACGTATACTTAAAGAATCACTTGAGGCTTCGGAAAGCGTTATCACCCGTCTGGAAAGGCCCTTATAAAATTATCAAAGTCCACAGCAACCATACCGCCACTCTACTTATAAATAGGCGTCATGTCACTCACCATTTTGACCAATTTAAACCGGCGACTATCCCATTGACGTGACAATTCTCAAATATACACCATATACATACTATATACACTTTTACTTATATACAATTCTAATCTACAAGTTTACCTTTTATATTCTTTTACAAATATAGTAGTTATAAGCCTTTTATACAAAATTAATATTTTCATCCTACTTTTAAACTTCTAATGTTATAAATAAGTAATATTCGCCCATCCTATTTCAGCATCGCCTCAATCGAAGCACAACCAGAGTTTGTGCAACGTATCTCGTCTAACTCCGGCATCTACTTCGACAGAGTAGGGCAACTTAAAATAATCACTGGTCAACTTAATGTTATTACTTATATAGATATATCATATGTGAAAACACATCTTACTAATATTAACGAAGTCATTGGAACCGTTAGGTTTATCTGTCAAAAATCACGCGATTATCCATGTGAAAACATCCTGTCTCCACTTACAGTCAGATTTAACGACATGAAGAGAGAATACGACTCCATATCCCATCTTATTACAAACCGAAGCAAACGTTCAGCTTGGTTCGGCATCGTAGGTACAGCTTTTAAACATATATTTGGCACCCTTGATGAGGACGATGCCCTTAAGTATGACGCAGCTATCGAATCTATTCAAAGGGATGAGAAAAAACTCGCCCAGTTAATGAAAGAAAATATTTTAATTACCACCTCCACTTTAGACTCGCTAAAACAAACCTTAAATACATTAAGAGATAATGAAAACAAACTTAATAAAGCTCTAGATGCGTTATTGAACACTACGAATCAACTGACAAACATTACAAGTGCTTTGGTGACAACCTCAAAAGCCCAAGCCTTGTTTAGCAGCTTGGAAAGCTCGATGTTAGCTCTATCCTTTCAATTAGAGGATTTAACTAACGCCATTATATTAACAAGCCAGAATATCCTTCATCCTTGTGTGATAACACCAACCCAGTTGTACCAAGAACTAACAAACAACGACAGACATCTGCCCAGGGACACCAGAATTCCCTTACCATTGGCCTTAGAAAATATTCATGTTATTTTAAATTTATCAAATGTTGCCTCTTATTATTATAACAATAAGTTAGTATTTATATTACAAATCCCTCTAGTTGGTACCGAAGATTATTATTTGTATCATAACTTAGCTTTACCAATACCACACGATGTAAATAAGCCTAACGTATTTAGTCTTATAGTACCATCAAGTACTTATACTGCTATATCTAAAGATAAGATAAGTTACTGTAATCTTAGTAATTTAAGTAAATGTAAAAATATAAACTCTGAGTTCTTTCTCTGCGAAATATCGGCAGTGCTTATAACAAGTGACAACCCTACGTGTGAAAGCGAGTTGCTGACTAAGACTATGAACTCGATCCCGACGCAGTGCGAAACCCAAACAATCGTCAGCGAACTCGACGTCTGGGAATCCCTGCTAAATAATCAGTGGATTTTTGTGCAATCTCGTTCCAGCAAAGTAACAATTGACTGCGGAACCTCAAGTTTAAACGAAATAATCGTTTTTGGTATGGGTATCCTGAACGTTCCCCGAGGATGTCTAGTGTATACAAAGAGCACCAGACTAATTTCCACACGCAAAATGATTAATATTACTATTCCTATACCCCAACTAGATTTTAGCATTATTAATGATTCATGTTGTAAACTAGACATAGATCAAAAGTATACGTATGGAAATGCATCCCCTATTTTACTACAAAATATAAATCTAGATAGTTTTTCATTAAATAATAAAAATAATAGAATATTTACAGATTTAAATAAAATTATTGAACAAAAACCATTTATTGTAACATATGGGACACATTTCTTCTCAATATACACGATAATTGTTATTATATTAATCGCGTATTTTATCTATAAAATGTATTATTGTTTCGCGAAATCTAAAGGTAGACTAAGATCCTATTTTGTTAAACCAACCGTTACTGATCCAATCGAGCTAGATAACGTCCAAAGCGAAGAGTCACCTATGCCTAGCCCTAGGCTAAGAGAAATCGTATAACTTTCTGAAGTTCGGCTCTAACCCGGAACTTCAGTCTTCTGCGGGGGGTTGTTATACCTGGGGGATGTTAGTAGAAATGCTGACAATCAACCCTTATCTGCCAAGTAGGCAAATAGGATAATATAT
>DWBA01001213.1:0-11026 GCA_018236825.1 Apodemia zela
GCGTAGTTTTAAAGATTTAAGCGTACAAAGGGAGTTAGGGACAGAAAAAGCGACTGTTTTATACTATGTAATGATTAGTGAGATTTGAAATTATTTTAAATTATGTGATCTGAGCTATGTAATCTCAGTAAGATTATCATTCGTTTAAAAGTACAATCTTTTTGAGATAACAAAATTATTAAAATTAATAACTTCACAGTTCACACAAGACTGTTCTATACTCTTTTACATTAACATTTTTGTTTAGCCAACTAGTTCCGCTTTTACAGCGCTTTAAACTATGTAATGACTAAAATAGTGTGAAATTACCAAGTTTTTAAATGTTAAAAATTATTTATTGACATAATCTAAGACAAGATGTGATTATAATAAAATGATTACAATATGAATCGTAAGTAAATGTTATTCGTGCAGCGTGGTATGGACGTAACGACTTGCGATAAAAAGCGTTAAATTTTTTAAATAAAAAATAACGATTAGAGTGTTACAACAAGGTCGCGCAGTCGCTTATGGTGTTTACATAGTTCCTACAAATGTTTATGGTTTGCGCAGCCTTAGCTGACCAAGGTTGTTGATACCGTTATCAAACACGATAACACAATTTTATTATCAATTCGTTCTACTAACGTACTATTTTCAAAACTTTTATTTTTAAAGAAAAATGTATTCACCTACTTGCTCTAGTTGCAAATAGTTTTATTGTCGATTCGTTCTAGCAACGTCTGATTTTCATAACTTTTATTTTTTTTAAAAAAAGGTATTCACTTATTTGCTCTACGTGCAAACTGATTTATTGAAATTATACTTCTTTTGGGTTGTTTAGAAAAAACTATGAAAGCAAAATTTTTACGATGGGCGCGCACACCCGACACCCAAAAACGACATGATAAAGTTAGTTGATAATAAGGCGCGCGCGCGTACATACACACACACACGCACTCATGCACGCAAAGTAATATTTTCAAAATTTTGCAAATAAGGAACTATGCATATTTATAGCTTAAACCAACCTCATCTGCTTATGGTGTAATTGACTGGTTACTATTAACCAAAAATTATTTAGCGATGGTAATGACCGTGGCTTTTGAGATCACATGGCAATTGCCTTTGCATGGCAACTTTCCCCCGTGGCGGTCCAAGCTCTTTTGAAGAATTCTTTAACCAACATAAAGTAAGACCTGACTAAGCAAATCGAAGTTTTGCAATCACGCGAACGAAGTCGCGAAAACAGCTAGTTTTATAAAGTCCGAGCTCTACCAAATCCTTTGTTAGAATGATTCACACTTGCAGCGCATGTCTTACTGTTAACCTATTAAAAGAGTATCATCTCTTACGATTATAGTTCGCCACTAATTTTCTAATTGATCTTTATTAAAGTCCCGACACTGAGTTTCTTTTGTCTCGCTTGACATAACAGGTTAAACTGTTTTTAATTGCAGTTTTCAAGCTGAGTGTGTTAAATCCCGAAGTTTATACACCAAATAGATATATAGTTAATCTATACTAATATTATAAAGCTGAAGAGTTTGTTTGTTTGTTTGAACGCGCTTATCTCAGGAACTACTGGTCCGATTTGACCGATTTATTTCAGTGTTAGATAGCCCATTTATCGAGGAAGGCTACAGGCTATATATCATCACGCTAAGGCCAATAAGAGCGGAGCACCAATGCAGAATGTTTCAAAATCGGGGGATTTTTTCCCTATTATTATATCATTCGAATTAAATGAATATCTTAGAAGATATCGCAGTTTTAAAATAACGTCACAGCAAAAGAATGATCAGAGTACTGCGCGGCGCGCGCGCACAATTAGTAAAGCCGGCGGGCAGTCATGAGGGGGAGGGGTGGTGATCCCAGTTAGCTCCAACTATTCCACTAAAAGTAACTAGGTATTCCACGCGGACGAAGTCGCGGGCGGAAGCTAGTGGAAGATAAAAACACATTATTTAATCACTATTGATTTCTGTGAATCATAACTCTTATGCTTGTTTTTTCATAAAACATCTTTGATGTATATATGTACTGAAAAGTACCTATCCATCCATCTTTGGTGTATATGAAGAGCTATTTGTTTTATATACTGTGATATAAAAGGAGCTTCTTTGTTTGAAACGTTTCGTGTTGTTTCGGTGGTAAGATTACCTTTAAATATCTGTAACATCAAAGATACTACTGATGCCATCCTTAAGGTTGAGATGTAAATCTCCATGTGCAAGCATTGAAAGCAAACAACGTTTGATTAACACCACATTCCTCCTTTCAAGCATGTTTGTAGAGCTAATGCACGATGCACCCGCACTTTGTTTATATCAAAAATATCTTCTCAGTTTATAATTGAATCCCGCCGGATACATGAATAAATAAACACATATTAACCAAATATAAATACAAAAATGAAGGATTTTTTAGGGCGTATACAGAAATCCTACTAACTGAACGTTAATAGGATTTTTAGCTTACCACGAATTACCATTAGTCAATTAGTAAGATAGCTGATAATCCGCATCATCGCCTTTTACTTTTTTTTATATATCATGAGATAGGAAACAAGCAGATGGTTCTCCTGATCGAAAGATACAACCATCGCCTATAGACACCAAAGATGTTAATCGTGCGTTGCTATCCTTGTGGCAGGGGCCTTAATGCCGCATGCATACGTTTACAGGCTACCTTATCCTCCGAACCGGAACACGACAGTGACAAGCACTGAGACAATGCAGAACTCTACCACCTAGTAAACTTACGATAACCATGACAGATAATCTTACTTGCGTTTCAAGGCACACGGTACATCACGTTTAAAATTCTAGACAGCTAAACAACGATTTTTAACTTTAGAGAAAAAAAACCGAACCGAGAATCAAATTCGGCACCGATCTACAATCAAATTGGCCAACCACAAGACCAACGGAACAGTCGCCGGATGTATGAATAAATAAATACATGCTAACCAAATAAACGTTGACAAAATCACCGAGCGTGGCTTGTTCCCACAAATTACTGGGCCCGAAAATCTTTTGTGCAGCGGAGGGCTGAGAGTGCTTTAATTAAAATAGTCAAAATATGAACGGGAATTATTGTGGGAACTACTCTCACTTTTTATTACTCTTGATTTAAATGCTTCCTTTTTTAATACGTCAATTCATACAATTCCCGGGAATGGAGAAGTGCTCGGTTGGCGAAAGGCTTGCCATCTATTGGCTTGATTACACCTACCGAGAAGAGTGGCGAGACAGTACGCTCGGCCAAGCACTCAGTATGTTTTATACTGAACAAATTCCTAGTGCTCGGCCGAGTGCACTGTCTCGCCTCTCTACTCGGTAGGTGTAATCAAGCTATATCACATAGTGGGACCGAGTATTTTCGGCTAATCGTGGGTGCACTGGTTGTACCTCTGCCTACCTCTTCGGGGATACGCGTGAAGATACTTTTTTCTTTTTTTCTCTATCTCAGATTTAGCAGTTGGCACGCTTAACGTTTGTATCGTATGTAAGGGTCAGATTTTGACCATTAGAAGACTTCTAGTATATATTAAAGTTCTATTCCCGAGTTAGAGATAAATTCTATTCTAAACGGAAAAGCTGGTGTCAACATTTTTCCTTGTTTATAAATTAACGGCAGGGATGTCGTCGCATTCGAGTGGTTAGCGAACCGGATTGTAATCGGTGGGGTTCGGGGTCGATTACCAACAAGGACAAACGTCAAACGTGTGATGAGCATAGATTTTTGTATTTCTGGGTTTTGGTTGCTTATTAAATATATTTCTTATTAAATTCATATTTATTACGAAATTTATAGAATTATTTCAAATGCATTCTCTATTATATATGTATACCAGTTGCCTGACCTGGCTTCGCACTGCCATTTTTACAGATGTTTAAACTTCAATTTTTAAATTTTCTTAATAATTACAAATACAATTTATCATATAGGTACATATTCGTATATAATTTAGCGAACATTGACTCAGGAGACACTCCAGTCTCACATTTAACATCTTTATTATCTACGGGCGATGGTTATCTTTATTTATTAGATGAGCTATTTTTAATCCACAATATTCATGAGATCCCACGGAGCACAAATTTGCTCTGAGTATGCCCGTTATCAATCGTACGTGATCATAGTTAATATACATGTCATTACGCTTGTTAAATGTGGAAATATAACGTGATATAGTAGACTTAACGTCTATACCTTATCTTGTGTTGTTGTAATTCTTCGCAAGATAACCTATCAGATACAGATACATTATCTTTTTTTACATGATCTGTTCAAGATGGAGGAGATATAGGGAACCCATAATACATGTGGTAACATATTATGGTTGTAAAGGCGTTTTTCCCACTGTCAGAATAATGTGTAGTTCTATGCCTCTTTATATGGTTTCGTACTCAAAGGGTTAATCGGGACCCATTACTGTTGTTGATGATGATGATGATGATGATTACTAAGACGTTGTCCGTCCGTCTATTTGTCTCTCCGTTTGTCACCAGGCTGTATCTCATGAACCGTAATACAGTTTAAATTTTCACACATGATATATTTCTGTTGCCGCTATAACAACAAATACTCAAAAACAGAATAAAATAAATATTTAAGGGGGCTCCCATACAACAAACGTTTTTTTGCTCGTTTTATAGATAACGGTACGGAGCCCTTCGTGTGCGTGTCCGTCTCGCTCTTGGCCGTTTTTTTTAAATCAACTAAGGTATTGAATAGCTTATCTATCCGACTGTACAAAAGCTATAAAAATTTTACGACTTGCCGAAGTCATAAAGTTAACACAAAAATAATCCCGTCTTAAAATTCTCGTGCATTTTCAAAGGCGTATTCACTTCGACAAAACTGATTTAAGTCAATTCTCTTTATTGTGTGCTCTGTGCAGGTTCACAGGGGATTTTGCAAGTGACCCAATACGAAATGGGGACAAAGGGTCAAAGAACTTTGTTGCATGCTGCCCTAATGCACCTTGAGGTTCTCTATTGACAATGACTCGATTGCGTTTTTAATTATCACGTTTTTTTTATTTCGAGCGTTGTAACTTGTAGCGAACAAAGGTGGAATGAAGTTACAAGTATATTCAGTTCTAAATGAGATTTTTCTTTTCATTGGCACTCGCTGCCAATGTAGATTAATCGTAATACTGCCATGTTGTAGAGTGGCTAGCGATCCTGACTATACAATCGATGATGCTCGGGATCGATTGCCGACAGGGACAAGCATTTGTGTGATGAGTGTAAATGTTTTATTTCTGGGTTTTTTAGTTGTTATTAAATACTAGCAGTTCGCGTGACCCAAAACCATTATTTTTCTTTGCCCAGTCGGGTAAAAAAGTAGGCTATGTCACTCCTGGATAATGTAGCTTTCTAAAGGTGAAAGAATTTTCGAAATTGCTCCAGTAGTTTCGGAACCTATTCAATTCAAACAAACAAACAATCAAATCTTTCCTCTTTATAATATTAGTATAAATATTTCAGAATTTATATAAGAATGCCTTCGAGGTCTACGGGTTTGCCTATTCGCTTCAGATCATGAGGTCTTGGATTCGATCCCCGGGTCAGGCAAAAGTTTTATTCAGTTCACACGTCACCGGTTTGACGCTTCCCCATCGCCGATTGGTTTGATAACGACTATCGCCTGTTTTGCGATAATCGGGACCGACAGCATCACGTGCTCATCTAAAGCAAGGGGGTTTTACCACACCTCCACTAAACTAAATTTCCGATGTCAACAAAATAATTTTAAGTCCTTATGCTTGAAAGTATACTATCTTATCCACAACAATGTCTTTCAGAGGTGATAATGAAAGTATTATCACCTGTAAAATGACATTCAAAGGTGACATTACTGTCAAAGACAATCGGTGTCACTTTGAGTGACGTTTTCTTCCTTACAGATAACAATACAAAGTTCGACGCTCGTTAGCTACCCTCGCACGTGTTCTTTGTTTACACTATTAGTTCTCAACTCCTGACCTACGTCAGGGGTTTCACTGTTTTCAATACATTGCCGTGTATGTTAAAACGAGTTCCGCGTCTAGTGTGTATGGGCAGAGAATGTTAAATAATATAAAAAAAAAAATTTTTATATCATTAGATAGCAAACAAGCAGATGGCTCTCCTGATGGAAAGAGAAACTATCACCTATAGACACCAAAGATGTTAATGGTGCGTGACTATCTGTGTGGGGGGATGGCAATGCCACATGCATAAGTCTACCGGCTACCTTACTATCCAAACGAGAACACGACAACGTCCAAGACGGTGGTACCAAATACCCGGGCGAGATATTGCAGAACTGTACCACCTAGTAATTATAATGGTAGTAACACGTAAAGCTAATTGATCGCCTTTTACGACCTGCCTGGCAGAACGGCAGTTGATCTATTCTTCAAATATAGCCCGGACCAACACGTGGTATTAATATCCAAGTTACAGCTGAGAAAGCCTTATAATACTCCAGTATGTAATTAATAAATGCCTTGTTCTACATTGAAAGTTCTCGGTCGTGTGTGTCAAGCCTAACTAAGATTCTATGTACCAAGACAGCAATAAACGTACTTGAAGGACGTCTAATATCCCGTGTCGTGTCCGTGAGAGGGAATGAACGTTAGCACCGTAAATGGACTTGACGTATTTACGTTAACGATGGATCATGTTAGATAGGGATAATTATGAGTTTATCATTTTTACTAAGGGACAGTCCTCTGTAATATCGATTATGTTTTGGAGATAAGCCGTTTTGTTTTATTTATTTTTAACTATAAACATATATTGACCGCCCCGTTGGTTGAGTGGTTACCGAACCTGACTGCGCATCAATGGGGCCCGGGTTCGATTCCCGACAGGGACAAACATTTGTGTGATGAGCATGGATGTTTGTGTTTCTGGGTTTAGGTGTTTATTAAATATATAAAAGTATTTATATATGTAATTCTATGTATTAGTATTGTTGTCTTAACACCCATAACACAAGCAAATAATTTGCTTACTTTGGGGTTAGATCAATTCGTGTAATTTGTCCCGGAATATTTATTTATACATATTTATATGAGACAGAATTTTTATTACTTTATTTTATATTATATATTTAATATACTATTGTAGTATAATTATTACGAACAATACAAGCTTAGACATAACCACTATAAACTAACATTTTAATGTTTAATAATTTTGTAATGATTCTGTGCGTTTTGTCCGAAAAGAAATATGTGTTTTGTAAAATATGTTAAAATTTCTCAAACAAAGTGAATGTAATTCTTATGAGAAATAAACGTTCTTTAAACCTAATATTATGAATAAATATTCAGTTGGTAAAAGATTAAGTCTGACTATATATTTAGCTTTTGCGACAGGGCACAGTATAAATTATACACTGGTACGAACAAACAAATTTTTGCCTTGTCTAATTTGCTAAATATATAATGCGGTTAATTATTCCAACTCCGCAAGGAAAACGGTATGATGATATATATTTACAAATCTTGTTTATACATGCAGTAAAAGCAGGCAGACACCAGACGTTCTATTTGCCTGTTTTTGGATTCTAACTATAATTAAAAACCGGATTTGTCGGTTGCCGTATGGAAGGCGATCTCCATCGTCACTGACAAATCAGTGTTATCTTATAATTCAAACGAAAAAATTAAAGAATAGGTACTTTAGTAAAAAAAAGGCAAAAAATTCAGAAAGATTGAACATGAGTTTCGGAAAACGTAGGGCAATTGGTAAAGCGATTATAGCCACATCTAATTCTCCAAAGCATACTTAATAATTTGGTTGTTAGATAAATGATACGTTAATAATAAAACAGCCACGTCATTATAATTATCGCGCCTCCCCAAGTACGCTCAAGGAATATATCATTCTGCCTATTATAAACTCAATTAAATCGCATTTACATAACCTAAGCATTCAGCTGGACGCTCATTCTTTCTCAGATGTCACCACCTTTGTCCCCGAGTAACCTACTCCTATTGAGAAAGGACAACTTAAACCAACAATAGGTGCAGTTTGACCCACAATGACCATGGGACCGGCGTTATTTGTGTATTTTGAGCAATAAACAGTACGTTTTATGACATTGTATTTTTTTTATTTAAATTAGAATAGATGAATGGCATTGTCCGTTGTGCAAGCTCGTGGATTGCAGTGCGCAGGTACGGTTGATGCATAATTATATAAGAAATTATCGAACGGTCATCTTGCAAGGGTTGGAATGGAGTAATGGCTTTCGCTTTGGCGGGAAAATATGACTTGTAATGTGAAATGTACGAATAAAATGTATTGTGCTATAAATGTTTTTTTTTTCTTATTTACTATCTTAGCATGGCTAATACCTAATGAAAGAAATGGGACTAAATTTACCCTTTACAGAGATGTTTAATTTCAAAAATTTTCACTTTCAGTATTTATTTATGTAGGTATTTCTATGTATTGGTATCGTACACCCATAACGCAAGCAAGCAATTTGCTTACTTTTAAGTTAGAATGATCCGTTGAATTTGTCCAGCAATATTTATTTATTAATTTCTATTAAATATGTTTTATATAATATCTTTACACTGTCTGTTGGTGTTTGTTATAGCATCTTTTTGATGTATTTTACTATTATCATCAAATTCTAAAACGACGACCATAACACAATTTGGATACAGTTTCTTTGATATGTATAAAATCATTCAGAGTCTAATCTTGCGACCTATTTAGATCAATCGTTATATTGAATAGAAGACGTGTCAAATCACTGGGAAGGCGAATCACAAATTAGTCATAATCCTTGAACAAAAAGGTTGTCGGTGTCATAAAGTGTAATGAATAGAAAGCCTTGTAAGGCCGCATAATATACGGGCAGTACAAAGAACTTTAGGCCATACTTAATATTCTGTAAACACTTAAACTCGTACCTAAAGCTAAACAATAACAAACGTGGCTGAGTTAGGCACACACCTATTTTTGGTAGGGTTGTCACTTATTACTTTCCCTTCATTCAAAAAAAAATGGCGTCAATCTTTCACGTAAATCTGGAAAGTCGAACATATTTTATGTGATGGTCATTCTTATATTTTACACAGTCAAGTCTGAAAAACATATAGTGTCAGTTAAGACAAAACTTTTTCGTAATTATTGAGTAACATTAATATAAGATACATACGAGAATATGTATAGGCGGCGGTCATATCTTTCCGTTATTTTTTTTCCTCTTTACGCAATAGTTTAACGACTTAATGTGCATCAGTTTTAAGATTAAGTTTAAACTACATTATTATTTTTTTATGACATCAAGATTCAGGCAGTTAATGGTTAAGTTTCTGAATGTACAGGTGTGCAAACCATATTCCATATCTTATTTTCAGTTTTTTTTAATACTCCATATTTTTTAACGTTATTAATAGTTTCGTTAAATAGGCAACCCTTGTTCTAGGTGACGCACACACGCTAAGGATCAAACAATAATACAATAATTTTCATTCCTTTTTGGTGCGTACGAGCATCTTACCCGTTTCGCTCAGACATATACAACTATCCCGCTCTTGGGTCAACGACCGCACATCTCAGACGAGATTGCATCTAGTGGCCATGCAGCTTCCAAGATAAAAAAAAACTGACCAATTAATATATTTTTAAATTAGAACTGTTAAGCCCTTATAAAATAGCATAGTAATACTAATTGAGATTCGCGAAACAAAATAAAATATTAATCCGATACTTATATTTTTAATAACGATATTATCGGTCCAATTATTATTTATTTAAAGAACAACTTATCAAAAATTCAACGATTTTCTATATTAATTGTTGTCAAAAATGTTTGTAATAAATCACCGACCATTAAAGTAATTTAAAATCTTAATTTAATTTGACAATATTGGATTTGAATTTTCTTCGTGTCGGTCGAGAGCCCTTTTTAAGAATCTGCCTTCCTGCAAGGCCCTCACCTCTGTCACCCGGTTTTGGTACCACCGCCTTACCTATTCTTGCTGCAAAAGCGTCGATGCTGTCATATTCTGGGTAAGGTAACCAGTCAACGTGTGCATGTGGCGTTTCAAACCGCCACACGGATGGAAACGCACGATTCTCCTTTTGTGTTTATAGGTGATGGTTGTCTTTCGTTTCTTTTCTTTCCGTCTGCTTGTTTGTTATCCTTTCATATATAAAAATGAATCTCATAAGTAATAACACAAATATTACTTATTTTAATTGATTTCGAGAGATTTAATTCACGATCATAACCTCATCTTTGTTGTAGTCGGTTAAAGTGACCGTTTTAAATCGCTCTACAAATTTCTAACAAAAAATCATCCCGTAATATTTATGGACGTAGTACAAATTCTCCAATAAGAAGTATCTCGACTTCACGGCCGTAGAAAAAAAAAACCAAAACATTTCGTTATCGAAACCGAAATCAGTTTACGAGCGTTCTTGAATAGTAAACGAGTGAGAGAGACGCATGATCGACCTCTTTCTAGTAATAAGAAAAAATCCAAACGACCGTAAAAGTCCTTTGTAAGCTTCTAAGAACACGTGTGTAGTGTGATGTTTGTGTGTTTGCTCATTTTATATTAACACACGGGAAAGAATCGCCAAGTTATTTGTTTTGTGACATTAATAGACGTAGATCAACAAATAAGAATGTCTATTGGTGACTCATGACTTTTATAAAAGTAAGGATATTAGTTTATCTTTTTACTAGTTGCTACCCGCAACTTCGTTCGGTTTACATACACACATAACTTCCTTTTGTACAATCGGAAAAGCCTGTAGTCTTCTTCATGAATGCAATCATACACAGAAAGATTTTTTCAAATTTGTTCTAAGATTTGAATGTTTAGAACTAATAAAAACCTCTTCAGTATAGATACAGCAAGGGGAGAAATCGCTGTGATTTTTAGTATTGAGATATGTTCTACAATCCAGGTAATGCCTTTCTTTAAGCACAAATAGAAATGTAGCAAGTCTATATTACATAGTATAAAACAAAGTCGCTTTTTTGTATTTAGTTGACATGTAAATACCCTGAA
>DWBA01001214.1:0-11022 GCA_018236825.1 Apodemia zela
CCAACTTATAGGTAGGTAGGTACTTACAGAAGTTTTAAAGGCAGTGAATCTGTAGTGCGGATATATCCGTCATTGGCGTCAGTTACATGTTCATAGTATGAAACAATAAAAAAGCCCTATTCTTTGTCCTCATTATTGCGATGGGCAACTTCGCGAAACTCTACATTGCGCGTGGCGCAACAACTGGAATTTTCACAATTACTTTACACGTATTAGTAGTATTTTCGTAGAGCTTCCTTTTTTGTGCCATAAGACAGCAAACAAGCAGATCACCTATAGACACCAAAGATGTTATTGGTTGTGGTTACTCTCCAAATCGGAACACGACAGCGACATGCCTTGACGCTATTCACGCTATTGTGGCAGGAATAGGTAAGCCGAGTACCGTATACCGTAGGCGAGACGTTGTGGAACTCTACCACCAAGAAGTCACAATGGTAGTAACAAGTATAGCCAATCGTTAGCTTCTCCGCATAGGCAAGCGAAGTTCTTCAAGTCTACTGGAACAATCCGGTGTTTGTATGTATAATTGTGTGTTCGACGATAACTCCAGTATCGTTAATCGGAACGTCATGACTTTATTAAGTTTGAATATGAGCCAAATCGATCAAGGTGTAGCCTAGTAATATAGGGTTATAATAGGTTGTCATAAAATCGAAATTTAAAAATTTTAAAACTATGCCACTACCGACTGGCTAGAAAAAACCCTAGCCCAGATACAGCAGAACCTAGATTGGAAAAGAACCTTAAGGGAAATATTTACTAGGTGGCACCTAGTATTTCTGCAACATCTCACCCGAATTTGGTACCACTGCCTTGCCTATTCCTGCCACAACAGCAATAGTATTTTTCTCTGTTCGATTCCGTTGGAAAGGTAAGGTAGTCGGTAAACTTATGCATAGAATTGCATCCATGCTACATACTGCACTATTAACATCTGGGATTATATTTATCCATCAGGGGAACCATTTGCTTGGTTGCTATTCAACGATAAAAAGATAAAGTTCTCAGGCAGTTAGAATTCTTTCTTTCCTTCTTATATGCACCTTGTTAATGGGTTTGTAATCCATATATTTAACTAGGATAAAAATGTAGGATAACGGTTTTCATAACCTTACCAACTAGAGATCAAAATAGTTCTAGCAGCCTGTATTTAGGTACTTCTTATAAGCTGTCTAGCAAAATGTAAGATGGTCAATTAATTCTCCCATATTTAATTGATTCCTCCATATTTACCCATAATTGTATTAAAATAGACTTTTATTAATAAACATGTAACTATGTTAACAGACTTTTATAAATAATGAAATATTTTATTTCAGATACTGAATGTGTACATTTTTTATTTCACATACCAATCACTTATTTTTAATTTTCGATTTACCATTTATATCGCATTCCATGGCATTATGTCAACAAAATATTAAAACAATCACCCAATATGTATCAGCAACACAGTGTATGGTCCCATAATTGCTATCACAATTACCCAACTAATAACTTCCATCTAAAATGTTTTTTAAGCAAACTGATTTTCCTCCTAGTACATCTATACTAATATTATAAAGCTGAAGAGTTTGTTTGTTTGAAAGCGCTAAATTCAGGAACTACTGGTCCGATTTAAAAAATTCTTTCAGTGTTAGCTAGCCCATTTATCGAGGAAGGCTATAGGCTACTTTTTACCCGACTGAGCAAAGAGAAATAATGTTTTTGGGTCACACGAAAGAAATCGCGAGGAACTGCTAGTTAGCAATAAGAAGAATTTATATGTTGTTTTTTGATGCGATGCGTGATTCTTATTGGTCAAACCTCTGTTTTAACTATCTCGACATTATCACACACTGCTTATCCTGAACGGGCTGTTCTCTTACACCAAAAGTAGAATATAACTGTTCAAAAGATGTTTATTAAATGTGCCTTAATGCTAAAATTATCAATCATTATAAATATTATTTAAACATATATAAAAATTAGTAAATAAATTGAACATTATATGTTTCTCTCACTCACTCACATTCTTATAATTATTAAGAATACATTTAGAACGGTCAATTCCAGCCCGCCAAGACAAGTGGCAAAAACGCTAGTAGATTAGAAAGCAAAATGTATGGATTTGACATAAACATTCGATTGTGCTTATGTCAATGATGTTCTTTCTGTTTTACTAGCGTATATGCCACTTGGCCTGGGGGGCAGATCTACACTTATTAAAAAGTTTTACAGTAGTTGTTATAAGGAAATGCTTTAAAAAAGTTAAGTTGGGTTGAAGCAACTAAGACAAATATACCTACAATAAAAAAACCTATCATTAATATGATTTTATTATATTTTAGTTAAAATTGTTACATAAATCAATAATTTTTAGTGGTTATACCCAAAGTGTAGAATATCAAGTTTAAGGAAAGCCATCATCATCTTCTTCTGCCATTTCCTTGGCTAGTTCCAAGTCTTGTTGTTCCCTTTCTCTTCGTTCTTCTGCACTTTCTAACTCCTTACCATAAGACTTTGGAGGATATCTCATAGCTTTTACACTTTGATTGTGCAACTCTAAGCAGAATGATATACGCTGATGAAAAGCTAATTGGGGTTCCCTTGTACAATAGATATCAGAACTTTCTTTATTACTCATATATCCCTTTTCCGGGTCCAGACTAGCTTCAATAACACCATCTCGGATTGCTTTAGCCACAATAAATTCAGCATCTTCAGCAGAATCTAAGCCCAATTTACGTGCTATATCCTTAGGTGAAATTCTAGAATATGATAAGCCAATTGAACGAATTGCTGTCTTTATGACATTGTGTCTTAATCTTAAGATTAAGGTAAATGTATGATCATTACGGAACTGTGGTCCAAAGTTCTCCAATACTTCTCCAAATCTTTGCAAGTTACCAAGTCTAACAGCTTGTGTAAGTTGGAAATAAGGTGCAAGAGACTTCCTTAAAGGAGCCTGTCTAAATATTGCACGCTCTGGAATATCACCCAACAACAGTTCTACAACAATGGCAAGCTTTTGAACTGTTTGACGGAAACCAACAGCTGCAGTTTGAGGTGCTTTCCGCAAAGCTTGTACTAAGTGCTTATGAGCATCACTGTATTCAAGACGAGCAGCTTTAATTCTTCCTAGATAATACAAAAATCTGGCCCACTCATTATTACTGGCATTTTCCGGAAATACTGATTTACTAACTAATTTGTCAGCTTGGTCGTACAAAGCATAATGGAGATAATTACGCAAAAGACAATTAATCAAAACAGCTTGACCTTCAAAATCATTACGAAGAGTTGAAGTACGCAGACGAGCATGTAAAAGTCCTCTGATAAGGTCAAGCTTGTTTGTAAGTTCATGAACTCGTGAATGGTAGAAATAACATTTTGCAGCAATCAAATCTAATGTTCGACGATTTTGAGCAACAACCTTATTCATAAGCTGTTGAGAACACTCGGATGCTTCATTAAGTTTATTGGTATCCAACAGACGTAATAATACCAAGAGATGAATATAACCATCTACTTCGGGTACTGGTGTTTTAGGGGCACTCCTAGAACGAGGTGCATCGATCTCAACAGCTCCTGGTAAGGGATTTTCCACAAATGCCAACAAAGCATCTTTTTCGGGGCTAGTGGGAAAAATTTGGTTTATAATAGCTCTAAGTACATTACCATTTAACTTTCTTCTCGTGTTAGGAAGGGATCTCAATACACGCATAGCAAATCTAGGCTCTTTAGAGGCAACCGCTTTGTCAATCTGACGAACATGTTCTCTTAGATCTTGAACGGCAAGAACATCTGCATCCTTTTTCACTTCGGGTGTTTCAACATCGCTCGCAGCCGCTGGACTATCTACATTTTTCATTTCAACATCTTGATCAACAGGAGCCATTATAGTTTTTTACTCGATAAAAACTTTGTCGTAGTTTTCAATTCTCACAATAGATGTAATTGAAAAAAATAATAGTATTTTTAGAGACTCTTTTGTAAATTGAAGATTGGCAAACGTCAAAAATATGCCGAGTAACAGAAATGTCAAATGTCGTAAGCAGGGCTGGAATCAGAGTCACACCAAATTATTGCCAATGGAAAAAAAATGATACTATTTATCTAAAAATGATACAACGTTTTGTTTTTGCGATGATTTATTGATTAATAAATTAATTAATAATTATTAAAATATTATTTCAATAGTATCACCAGTAGTTTATACACTGAAATTCGCACTTAATGTGAAAATTTCAGAAGATTTTTCTATTAAATATCGGGTTGCGTTAAACGAAATTTCTTTCTATACATTCATCTCACTCATACGCATACAGAAAAGATATCCATCGGCCATCCAAGTACTTCAAAAACTATAATCGTTGCATACACGGTAACTCATAAGGTAAGTAAAAAAAACTTCGGATTGAGGAATCAATGATGAGCAAATATATAGGTAATTGGGTATCAATAATTATACTACTTTCGCGTACAATCCTAGCATTAGGATACTTTATACTACGCATCCAGAAAATATGGAACATAAAGTATAATTATACTACGAAAGCCAGCCCTGGTCGTAAGTCCCACAGGCCACAGACTAATAAGAGATACTACGTACATATTGTTTGGCAACACTGGTCCGATCCTATCGTCTGTAGCGAGTACGGTGGTTGGCGGATTTGGTCCGCCGGAACAAATTCGAGTGTGTGTTAATACTATAAGTCTAGTTTCACTGTCCACAATCTGTATATATGTATTATCTATGGATAAATCATAAAAACTACTACAGAGTACAGACTTTTACTAAAACACAAAAGCGCACTTTTTCCCACAGCAATAGATGTGTTCTTGACAATTAGACAAATAAGGTCTTACTAAGATCGTAAGACGGAATTAGAATTAGAATTATTTATTTCTCAGAATATGGTAAATAAGTATAGTTGATTTTTAAATTACTTATCCTAGTTCCACATATTCTACCGTTCCCGGCGTAGAAATATATTAATTTTTAAAAGTTATATTAATGTAATAAGAATGAATGCTTTTTTTTCCAAATTCAATACACACAAAATATTCTAACACTACAAATTCATTATTCTTTTTATTTACAATAGTCCCAAAAATATAATAAAATTCTTCATCAAACAATATCAATAACTAATCAAACATAATGTCAACATATACTTAATCAGAAATTTACATTGGTAATTCACAATTAGTGTGTCTAGGGAACTAGACAAGTGGCATATACGCTAGTAGAAAAGAAAGATAATTTAGTATGGGTTTGACATATTAAGCACAGTCGAACGCTTATGTCAAATCCATAATTTAGCTCGCTATTCTACAAGCGTTTTTGTCACTTGACTTGGATATAGTCTATATCACTGCCTGTGATAAAGACTAGACTAACCTGTCTTCACTCATATTTTGATAATTTGGTCTAAAACTCTAAGTCTGTTTATTTTTTCACCTTCCCGCTATGTTAGTACTAGTATTAAAAGAATCCGGTTGGAAATAAATTATTACTATCTTAGTGTGAAACAGTACAAGTGTTATAATCGATAAATATTATCTTAGTATACGGAAGTTATTCATTTTGCCCCGAATTTCGGAAATCGAGTTTTCACGGGATCTCCACATTTTGAGGTCCTAGGAACCTTTTTCGACTATTCTCACGATGACGTCCCTACGTCTGTATGTATGTGTGTGTGTGTGTGTGTGAGTGTGTGAGTGTGTGAGTATGTGTGTGAGTGAGTGTGTGTGTGTGTGAGTGAGTGTGTGTGTGTGAGAGTGTGTGTGTGTGTATGTATGCGTGTATGTAAACATCACTGTAATATGAACGGCTTGACATAATATCGAAACGCGGTTGATGGCCATCGATCGGGTTCCGCCAAACTTAGATTTTCTGAAAATCTGGACCAATTCGGTCCAGGAGATTTTAAGAAATTTTGATTTTTTTTTTGGAAAAACAATGTTTTTTTAAATAACTTCCAGAATAATGAACTAATTGAATACAAAATCTAATCAGCTCTTTTCATCAATAATCTGCGCCCAATGCGTAAATTTCATCAAAATCGGTTTATCCGTTTAGCAGTTATCGTTGACGAAAAATTGTGAAGTAAATGTCTTTTCGACATAACTTCGAGATTTTTCTACCAATCATTTTTTGACCTTGTATAATATTTTAGTGCTTAAAAAATTACGTTAAATGCCGTTTCAAAATTCGAAATTGAATCAAAATACAAAAGTTAAAGCTTTTCAAATATTAAAATTATGTTATTTACAGCAACTCACTTCACATTTTTAAAAGAACTTTCGGACTAAGTTACCGATTGATTTCAAAATGTTATCTACTTTTAAAACAAGCCTAAAAAACTGCGTCAAATATCGTAAATTGCATAAAAATTGATTGATTGGTTCGGGATTTATCAATGGCTAAAAATTTTTGAAAAATGTTGTTTTGAAATTTTTTTTCGACATTTTTCAACCTATACATTTTATTAGCCAAGAAAACATTTTTAGAGTTAAAAATTGCGTTGAATGCTATTTGAAAATTCGAAATCGATCGTAATTTTACAATCTTTAGATTTTTTAACTCTCAAAGCTTAAAAATCAATGCTTAGGTATAGTATTTGCTTCTCTGAGCTTAAAATACTTTCATTTAGCGGGTAGTTTTAGGGATGGCTTGCAGGGTCAACCGCTTATCAGTTTTTTTAGCTATCCCACATTCTGCCATTCTTGATTAGAAGATTAAACATATTGTAAGGCATGATTTACATACAGCTGGTACTTAATTATGGCAACGTCTTACGTCACCCACGGCCAGGTGGGCCTACATTTATATATATAATTCTTGTGTGCGTGTGTATGTCACTGAACTTCTCTTAAACGGCTGGACCGATTTTAATTATTTTTTTTTGGGTCGTCCGTCAGGTGGATTCGAGAATAGTTTAGATTCACAATTGAACCCGATAGGTGGCGCTGCAATCGGGTTCGGGTAGAACAACGTCTGCCAGGTCCGTTAGTTATTATATATATTCTGTGGCTTAAACGGTTATTTTTTAATAACTTCACAGTTTTTAAACAATCGCAACACCGAAGGTTAAAATATGGTTTATCAAAACCATTTCATTATCTACATTTTGCATTATGCCTTTCAACCATTTTTTCCTATCCATAGACTAGAGACAGGACAAAACTACTAGCAATGCTCGTAGTTGCTTAACCCATACTGTATTGGGAAAATAGTGATTTATAGCTTTTAAAAGTTTTGATTACTAATGTTACATCTAAAATTTATTGAATTACTATCGTTACATCATAAAAAAAGCGTGTGCTAAAATTTATAAGCCACGGGGGCAGCACAGCCAGAGGCGACCGGTTGATTCTTTTCATAAAATTTCAATGTGTTCTGGAAATGGTTTGCAAAGAGGACGTGGTATCATGGTTTAAGGAATTGGAAAGCTATAAACGCATAGACGCAATGTGTACATTGTTGAACATGTGCTTGCCATTTGAATTACGCTTCATTGGCACCTATCTTGAAGAACTCGGAAAGCGGGATTTTCAGGAACTGCGTGGTGCCGAATTGCGAGCCAATAATCCTACAGATCTAGCTGCAGATATTGGAGGAGCAGACACAGATTCTAGGACACGTCGAAAAATGGCCTTGTATGTTTCATTATTACGATCATGTAATTTTGCTTGTGCCACTACATTATACAATGCTATGGTCAGTTTAGAACAGAGTGGTCTGCTTAAAGGATTATATGGTGATCTCCTAGAAGAAATTCTTCTTTTGTATACAATGGCATTGCATCATCCAGCATTCACATTTGACCAAAAGTCACATTTTGGAGACATTTTAGAGAAATTAAAAATTGAGGATCAGAGATTACAATATCAAGAACAGCAAGAGCAACATATAAATGTGGCTCCAGTTTCTAGTTGCCATACACAGACAAATATTACTCCTAATATGTCAGTTCCACCACCAAATTTAACCAATTTAGGGCCTCCACCTGGATTGATGTTTGTAAAGACTCCTGGGGTACAGGTTAGTGTTCTTAGTTACTAATGCAGGTATTTTTCATTATTAATGATTTTAATTATTAATATATGTTGTGGTTATAAATTGAATCTTATTAGGAACTGAATGACATAAAGACATTTCTTATAAAATAATTAGCAATTTTCTAAACAGTAGAACCTAAATACTGTTGTGTTGTGTTAAAAAGTTTTAGTAAATAAGATTCTATAGACACAATGATAGATAATACTAGAAACTAGTTAAATAACATATATATTTCTGATTTTTAAACATTATTCAACTCTATTGTATGCGAAAATAAGTTAAAAATTACCACTGAAAATGTAAATAAATTATATAAGTTTTTCTATGGTTTGTGGTGAAAATATAAATATTGCAGGAAAAATTACATGAATTGATCCAATCCCAAAGTAATCAAATTTGCTTGTAATATGGGTATCAGTCAACAATACTTATACAACGAAATCAAAAGTTATTGATTTTATGTTTAATTTAGCAGTGTACCATATTTCAGAAACTATTTGTATTTGTTTTGTCGATAATACAAATTAAATGGTAAACTAAAACATAACTATAATAAACACCGACAAAGTGACAGTCGAGTTGAAAATTAGCAAAAAAATCATGTTTATAGTATAGAAGCCCCCTTAAATACTAATTTTATTCTGATTTTTAGTATTTGTTATAATGGCAACAGACATATGTCATTTGTATTGATTACAACTGTCTGTCACGGTTCATGAGATACAGCCTGCTGGCTTAGGATATGTAGCATGTCAAAATGTCGAGATCAACAAAGTAGGTACGACCAATAAGAAGAATTAATATGTTGTTTATTCGACGCGCCTCGCAATTCTTTTTGGTGGTAAAACTCAAACCAAACTTGTTTTATCAATCTGGACATTATCACATGCTGCTTATCCTAAGCTTACAGTTAGTATTTGTCAAGCGATATATTATTACTGACTAGAAATATAAAATTGCTAGTATTCCAGAAGTTGGCAAAAATGAGCAGTTTTTATTTATTATACATAGCCATTTGAAGACAAAATTTATTAATTAAAAAATAATTATGTTTATTATTTAACAGTCAAATAGTCCTTCATGCTGATTTTTTTGTTTTTTATGGTTGGGTACCTCAAAAGAAAAAAACTGAACCCTTATAGGATCACTTAGTTGTCCGTCTGTCCATCTGTGAAAACCCTTTTTCTCAGGAATGCATAGAGGTATCAAGTTGAAATTTATAACAAATACTTGAGTCTATGGTCTCCCTTAACTGTAAAAAAATCAAGCTAATAAACATTGCGATCAAAAGATGTGACCATTGACGTTGCATATTTTGAGTTTTTTTGCGATATTGAAAGGGAACCATAACCTACAGGGTACTTCCTGTTGACATAGAATTATGAAATTTGGCAAGAAGAAATTACTTACAGCACATGTAAGGGAAAAAATCCGAAAACGGTTAATTTTTAGTTACATCACAAAAAAATGCGATCTAAAGATATGACCGTTATGCTCAGGAAGGTTACTTAAAAGTTTGTACGGACCCCTCGGTGTGCAAGTCCAACTCATTCTTGACCAGTTTTTTTCCTTTTTACATTACATCACTCATTTCAGTGTAATTCCAAGCAAAAGTCTCAATCCTATTTTTTTTCAATGCAATATGCATCTTTATACTTTGTCATTTTTAACTTGGGTTGACAAAATGTGAAAACTGTATGAGAATGACATTATATTCTTGTAACTCATTTTCCTGCTTTTGATGACTCTGGGAGTTTATTAAATATATTTCAGTGTTTATATATGAATTTTTATTTTTATTATAAGACAGAATTAGAAAACACTTTTTTCTTACTAGTGAGCGAGATATAAAGATATATTAATTATTGAATAAAAAAATGTTGTAATGTGTAAACATTTGTGCTAGCAGATTGTAGATTTTTTACAGTATGTGATATTTTATTGTGATATAATAAATAGTGATTACTTAATAATAAGTGTGAGATAACGGTAAATTAGTTTCAGTTTGGTAAGTCATTATAAAACATGGCGCTAATTCACATAGAATGTTTTTTAACAGATTTCTTGTTACAAGAACAAAATACTTTTTATAAACTGAGTTATGAAAACAAAAAGCATATAATCCAATTAGGGCATGCATTTCCAGATATGACTATTGTTTATAAGAATAGAGATGGATTTTTTAGACATTTCCATAAATCTCTTTATATTTACAGTATATTTACTTGGATGACTGGCAGTTGCAAACCAAACAAGATGTTTTGTTATCCCTGTTTATTGTTTTTTTAACACCAGTGCTTTCCTATATGGTGAAGGTGGGCCTTTATTTACTACAGATGGATGATAGTCGTGAAGATTAAAAAGTCTCACATGTTTTTGTGAGTGTTGCGAATAGCATTGGTATTCCTTTTCTTAGCCTTTATTTTGCAAGCTTGGATGTGTCTCACAGCTAGATAAAAAGGTTTTTTTTTTCACAGCTACTTCTACAATATACTATGTAATATGTTTTTAACATACACTTTCATATATGGTGTAGCTGAGCCTTTATTCCCTAAAAACACATTGGTGACAGTGGTGAAGAGATAAGAAATTTTTGGTCCATCTTCCCTTTTTCAAATTTCCACCCTTCGCCGCTGGTAGTTAGTATCATTGGCTACCATAAGGAAGTAATTTACTTACTTTGGAGTTATAATAATTTGTACAGTTACTTCAATGATATTTATATTTTTTAAATCATAATAATAAAAATAAATATGTGGAACTCCGTGAAGAAATAAAAAAGATCTGGAATATGACAGGTTGTAATAGTACCTATAGTGTTATCTATGACTGGAGTAATTCCCAAACAATTATTCCACAGCCTAAACTCACTTGAACTTCCTAAACACACATATTAGTCTAGTCAACAAGTGCCTTTTAGGTCAAAATTTTTTCGCCGGCTCCTAAAAATATGGTTGAGGTGTCATTCG
>DWBA01001215.1:0-11021 GCA_018236825.1 Apodemia zela
AGTTTTAAAGATTTAAGCGTACAAAGGGAGTTAGGGACAGAGAAAGCGACTTTGTTTTATACTATGTAATGAAGATAGCAAACAAGCAGATGGGTCTCCTGCAAGAGCTAACTGTCGCCTATAGACACCAAAGATTTTAATTGTGCATTGCTATCTTGCGGCGAGAGCTTAATGCCACATGCATAAATTTACCGGCTACCTCACCCTCCAAACCGACACACGACAGTGATAAGCACTAATGCTATTGCGGCAGGAATAGGCAAGGCGGTGGTAACAGACCCGGATATAAAAGGACGGTATTTAGTGGTAATTATAGTTATAGCAAAATACCACCAAAATGAATTTCGAAAAAATAATGACAGAAACTAATAATTTATTAACATTAGTTCTCGACTAACTCAACACTTTATCAAGTCTTAACACTTAACATTTTTAAGTAGTCTTTCGTTTTATTCAGAATACCAAATTGGAGTGAAGTCCCGATTAGTCTTACTGGTTGTGAAGAGCGGTGTTTTTGTGAGAACGGTGAACTTGATTGTCAGGAAGCTTGTAGCCGGCTGCCGCCAATACCGCCTCAAACATTGCGATGCCCTTCAACGCATAAACCCGCTCCAGTTAACATATCAGACGAGGACTGTTGCAAGGAATGGGGATGCGTGCCTAAGGGTATGGATTTTTTTATATAAAAAATACACTACTTATGAATATATACTATAAACTACTTATGAATCGGTTATGCATATTTATATTAATTACGCGATAATAATAATATCAGTTGACAAATTACGCGAATTGATCTAACTCTAAAGTAAGCAATTTATTTTCTTGTGTTATGGGTTAATCTACAATATTAATACATTGAAATACATATACTGGTATATATTTAATAAACACCCAAACCCAGAAATACAAACATCTATGCTCATCACACAAATGCCTGTCGCTGTCGGGAATCGAACCCGAGCCCTATTGATTGCGTTGCGTAACTCAACCATCGGGGTGGGTCGTAATGACAGTAAAGATCTATCCCAACCGGACCCGAAAAGAAATGGCATTAATATATTTTTTAAATGTCCATATACAATGATTTCTTAATCACTGTAATTAAATTGAATAATGAAAATTCTTTTGTTTTAAATAAAAAAAATCTATGACGAATATTATTTAACATTGATTTAGCAATTTATAAAAGTATATATTTTGAATATCTTGTATATGTCACCGTAAAATTTAAATACCGTTAGAGTATAATATACCGTAGTAATATTATAAAATAACTGCTAACCTAAGCAAATTATAAACTCTTATAAACAAACGGTTCTTACAATTTTACGGTGACGTATATACGTGGCAGGTAGAAAGAGGGTCGTACCTAAGTACAAAAGAATTTGATTTTAAGTTATTTCATAGACATCATTCATATTAAAATAACGTACTTCGAGATTAATATTTTTAACCATTTTTCAGAAACATTTTATTAAAAATGCATGGCTCTGGCAAAACACAGCCATTTTAAGATTTCAAATATAATATTTATATCATCTCACGGATCATCAATCATTTATTTTATTGTTGATATTTAAGAGGATCGTGTAGCGTATGCACATCGGTTCAGTATATGTTAATTATTTATAAATATACAATTATTTATAACAGCTTTCTTCTGACTTCCATGCGTGCAAAAGTGCGATAATATTCAGATAAAAGTTTCCTGTTTTTATATGGAATAATATGCGCTATGCAATCGTCTTAAGGCATGTATTACTAAGATTATAACCTCATTCGCATGGTAAATATAACTTCATCATCATTATTGCTTGCAGCTGGAAATACGAATGGAACAAATTTAAAAACATTTGCAATACCAACACAAAGCTCAGGCAACTATGTGACGCCCGTGTCACCTATTCCAACTGACATACAGAACTTTATTCTTCCCACGCCACCTATTATTACAGAAAAAATGAACTTTTACAAACATTTGACACCAGTTAAGCCGAGTTTCCCTAAATATATTAACACATTAATTTCAAATAATCAAAATAATTTATCCAAATCTTTGCAAATAGAAAATCCTATATCAACAAAAAAGTACAATATAACCATATTCACTCCAGAAGATTTTGAAACTCCATTTAAAATTATTCAAGCCGAAACTTCACTTGAGGAAAATATGGATAGTTCAAACAAAGTAACACCAAAAAATTTGGGTGGCACAATTACTAAAATCACAAGTCACGACCTAAATACTCTATTTAGCAAGCCTAAATATATTAGTGACAGTAAAATCCACGATGTCAGTGAGAAATCAGAAGTAAATTATGCAACAAAAATTACTCCTTTGTATTTTCCTGGTCAAAAGCATGATAAAAACCCACTTAAAAAAGTGCATATGTCGCAAATGAATAGCTTAAACTTTTTTTTACCTATTTATGATAAAAAATCTGAATTTAGTAGCCAGGTTAAAAGTGAAACACCAAAAACTCAAATACAAAACGAAATGCAATCTTTATTCGAACCAAAGTTACACAATAATATTTCTAGTAACAGTCCAATGAAAGTGTTTTTAAATTCCCGAAATGACCAAAATAGCCATGGTGACTATAGCACATATAACGTATACGGAAAACATGTTACCCCAATGCATAGTAAAGATCATAAAATTAAGGCAATGGAGACCGAAACAATGAAGCCACAAAAAAACTTTCACTTGCTAATAAAAAAACCGAACCCATACGAAACTGTTCTTCTTAGAAATCGTCCAAACAATGACCCCAATAAACACACAACACTTATACCTTACTCGACTCACCTTGCAAATTCACCAGCCAAAAGTCATTCAGCACTTGACCTTGAAAATCTCATCAGTCAAATGGAAATTGAATCGGAAGTGAATAAAAATCTGGGACGGTCCGCGGGTAAAAATAACCGCAATGCAACTGCGGCAGGTCAGTGACCTTGCCTTAGATTGGTTCCACATTTGTACAGTTTTATCATCTTCTCTTAGAGAATTGTAATTGCTACTTTCAACTCTTTAGTCGTCTTGCTGTTTCATGCTTGCGAATAACACTGTTCATTACTTATCACAGTAACACCTTATTTTTCTTATAGTCATCATTACTTCACTTTACTTTCGGAGTATACTATGTGATTTGCTTTCTATTTAAATTTTATATTTACATTCTATATACTATTTGTTGTAGTGATTGGATTAGTGTTGTACTTAATCTAATATTTTAATACTTATGAAATATTATTTTAATAACTATGTTTGCAGTGTTTCGAAAGATTTACAATTTACACGTCACTTATTTAAAGTTATATATCAAATTGCTTTAGACTGAATTTCAAATAAATTATGCATCATTTATTTTAAGTATTTTTTTTTCTTTTCATTAATATTATCAATACGTATTTTAATATAACACACGGATTCAGTATATTCTAATATTGAAACCGACAGAGAATTAAAATATTTGACAATACAGACTGCAGTAACTTTCTAATCACTATTTTATAAAACACTTAGGAAGAGAATTGAAAATCTAATTAGTTAGAAATAATTAGTATTGGTATCAAAATTCAATGTATGAGACAAGCCTTGCAATAACCGAATAGTTTGTTTTATCATTTTGTTTGTTTTGTCATAAAAATAAGGTAAGCAAGTATCTACGTAATATTTCAATGTTTTCACTGCGTTATCAAATCGACCCCTTAGATTTTCAACCTTTTAGGTGTTGTCCGGCCCTTTAAAGACGTGACTATCTGCCATTTTGCGAGGCAGATCATAAAAGGCGACCGATTGGCTAAACGCGCCACTATCATCATGAGTACTTGGCGGATAAGTTCTACAACATCTCGACTGGGTCTGATACCACCGTTTTACTTATTTATGCTGCAATCGCGTTAATGCTTGTAACTTTCGTCATTCGGTTTGGAGAGAAAAATCGCCAATAAACTTACACATGTAACATTATCATCTCGGATAGCAACGCATCATTAAAATATTTGGTGTCTATAGGTGATGATTGACTTTCATCAGGAGAAGCTATCTTGTGGCTTTATGTAAAAAAATGTTTTACTGCAAGATTATTTTGTTTAAATAAATTAAGGGCTGGATCGCCTTTAAATAATTATATTCAACTATTTGAGAAAATTATTTGGTATCAATTCATTTGATTAGATTAAATAGAATAATTACTTACTACGTAGTATAGCAAAATATTTTAATATTGTATGTTTCTGATTCACTACAAATCAGATTACTGCTGACATCTTCAAGTTTCGTAATGTTTGCAGGTCAATCATCATTCCCTACTGATCCATCACATTCACAAATACCACCATTTCTTCCAACAGTTCTACCTGACAGTAATCGTTATCCGCAAGAAGATATTTCCGATTATGATCCAAATAATGTCCATCGTCCAAATCCTATCGAACCACCCCTATCTGGCCTTCCTCCTGGACTACCAATATCAAGTTTTGGAGATGAGAACAAGAAGCTTACCGTTTTATCTCTACAAGGTGACTCGCCAACCAGTATCAAAATGCTGTTTGGGTTGCCTTCGATCTTAGTTGGACTTCGAGGAAGTGTTGATTTGAGATATACTGATACCAAGTAAGTTAATTTTTATAACGCAAAATGAGTCAAACAAACAAAATCTTTAATCTGTACAAACAAAATCTGTAAAACTTTAATTTACAACTTTATTTTTTCTAACTCTGCCAACTATTAGTCTTAGCTTATTTTAACGTTAATGTGATAAGTCTATGCACCCACTAGTATTTGTTATTTCCAATTAATTTAGGTTGACTGGTAGAGAATGCCACTTAGCATTAAGTCCACCTTTGTACAATGTTGTGCATAAATTTAAATTAATAAATTAGCTAATATAAATAATAATATTGACATGTTATCTGCCCTAACATTTGATTAATAATTTTATTAAACTTTCATAGACTAAGCAATGATGCTATGCTTTGTGGACGCATGTCTCAAAAGATTCTGTTGGTTTGGCATGACCTTATGACCTTATGAATTTGCAAAACTTTTGAATATCGTCAACATTTGGTTTCCCAAGGACGATGAACGAAAACAGCCATCAGGAAAGAGTAGTATGTGTACCTGCAAGAACATGAAATATAACGGATATTGGAAAAGTATGTAGTATAGATGTACGAAAATAGGAGAGGTACACATGTGTGTGTGTGTGTGTACCTGCGCGAACATGACGTATCCGTCGGCGGCGGCGGTGGCGAGCGCGGTGCCGTCCGGCGAGAAGGCGGCGGCGGTGAGCGGCGCCTGGTGCGCGCCGGCCGCGCGGCCCGCGCCCGCCGCCAGCGCCGCGCCCGCGCCCCCCGTGCCGCTCACCTGCCGCACGTTCCACATGCGGGCTGCCACACAAACACCACACCACTGACCACTCACTCACATCAGAAACGTTTACAAATATCTTTCACAATTTATATCTTTATCCATATAAATTATCATACAGTCCACGTGTTAAACTGTAAATATAAAAAGATGTTGCAGAAACATCACATTATTGTGTTCTGACTTCAAGGGTAAGGTAGCCTAATACCTCGTTTATATTTCTAATTCATATTCTAATTCTATAAGGAGAATTTCGCGCCCTTGAACCACCGACACGTAGCTGTCATGTCAACATTTTTCTTTTCATTCGTAAACAAATTCCATTACACACGCGTTTTATTACTGTTATTATTAATTATTGTAAATATATAACCTTCGAAATATTTTTTTTTCTTTCAAAATTTGCCTAAGATTTATCGTAATAATTAACTTTCGAAGTAATTCTAAGACACTGTTACCATAGGGTAATATAATTAGGCTGAGTGCACTTCTATCATAGACTTTAAAAAAGTAAATAGACACTGCCAGATTTCATGTTTAGGTGATCTGTGACAGACTTGTCTATGGGCTTTTCAAAAATATAATGTTGATAACATAACATGTGCGCATTGCGCTTTTAATTTAACCCCTAAGTGGGGGTATTTTTTAGACACAGTCATATTAAAACCCACAGTTAACAATGAAAACTATATGGCAGCTTTGTCTTCTTCATGTTTGTTGTTCTTCCTATTGGTCAAATCTCTCTTTTGCATGCAAAATATCATTGTGCAGTTTATTGTAAAGGAAGTATCAGTTTTTCTTATTGGTCAAATCTCCCTTTTTTCATGCATGAAATATCACACGCTGTTTATCCTAACCGAGATACTAGTTTTTCTCATTGATCAAATCTCTCTTTTTTCACGTGACATATATATATATATATATATATATATCCAACACGAAAGATATCTATTTATTTACTATCCTATGATATAAAGTAAAATTAATAAATAAAAGCTGCACTTAATTTTTTGCTATTCTATGCTATATATAAAAATCCTCACACACAACAACTTGTCATTATAATCAAACTAAAAAGTCTAGACTTACCAACATTAGCATGTGTGGTGAGTAGTAAACGAGCCACGTCATCATCTTCATCATCTTCATCAGGGATGTACGGACACCACACCACTCTGTGGGCGGAGCCTCCAACACCTGTGTCTTCACGCACTTCAGCAATGGCTGTGCATCTGCAATATTTAACAGTTATCTAATAAAACTGGCAAAACTAAGTATACATCAACCTGTTGTAAAAGCAGAATTTATATTAATGATAAAAAGAGGCACACACTTTGACAATTCAACGTTATATATATAAGTCTTAAAACTCTTTAGTACCACCATAAAATTAGTATGCTTTCCTTGTATTTTGGTCTGAAGTTTAAAGTTACCAATAACTTTGCACATCATCAACGCACATAAGGATTATCATTTTTGCAGTGTCAGTCTGGGCTCCTTTGAAGAATAGGCCAACTGGCATTCTGCCAGACCAGTCGTAAAAGGCAACCAATTGGCTATATGTGCCACTACCATTGTGAGTTCCGCAACATCTCGCCTGGGTAGTTAGCACCATTGCCTAACCTATTCCTGCCGCAATAGCGTCAATGCTTGTCATTGTCGTGTTCCAGTTTGTGGGGCAAAGTAGCCGGTAGACTTATGCATGTGGCATTGCCATCCCGTCACATGGATAGCAACGCACCATTAACATATTTGGTGTTGGCAATGGTTTCTCTATGCATCAGGAGAACCATCTGCTTGTTTGCTATTTTATGATATAAAAAAAGAAAAAAAATCTTACCTAAGTCCAGTTTCATTAAGTTCAATTTCATGAATGTAAAAATTACCCATTTCATCAATACAAGCAAGTACAACCTGGTTCTGTATGTGAGCAAAAGCCAGATCTTGTACCTGAAAGAAACCTAAAGTTAGCCTCTGTGTATTTAGATTTAATTCAGGTCTGATTGAAAATGATTACCTCTCCTTTCATTCCCTTTATAAGGCTACGTCGATCTACTCCTGGTTCTGGATTATAAACCACACGAACCATTCCGTTCCATGCACTAGGATTAGCTGGATTAGGTGCTAAAAAACAAAGGTAGAGCTGTTAGTTTATGCATCAATTTAACAATCAATGCCTTTATTTTAGGTGGTGGTGAAAAAATGCAATTTGATTTGAAAAGGGTAATGTATGTGTAAATTGTATCAAAAAACCTTTGTCTATCAATCCACACTACATGATATAATAATATTAGAAATGAGAAACTGCTGAACTGATTTTAATGAAATTTGGCATGGATAGTTGTAGATCCCGGGTCCAGGGCAATTTTTTTTTCAAAAATAAACCCCTAAGAGGCTGAAATAGGGGACGAAAGTTTATTTGCAAAACTAAAGATGTTGTCTACTCCCAGGAAAAGCTGCACATGTCAGCTAAAATTTTATATTTATTATTAATGGTAAGCCTATTTAGTTTACATCATAAGGTACCAGATTTAATCTCAAAGTTAGCTAGAATAATTATGCAAATGAGATTTTTTTTGGAACTCAAGAGCGTTAACATTTCTGTGACTTTTGTAAGCAAGCTGTTGCCTGCTGGTCACAAAAGAAGTGACCTTCCCATTTTTTCAAATGACATCAACAGAAAATCTGGCTAACTGGAGCATCTATTGACATTTATTGATTCTGTCCACAAGGTAAACCCCTCACAAAGATATTGATATCTTACTTTAAGATCTTGTTTCCAGTGCAAAAAGTTAAGACGAAATTAATAGAATTTAAAAAACATAATAAATGCTGTCAAACCTTTAATGCTATAAGCTAAGTATTTTCCACTTATATGAACTGCAAGTAATTGTCCAGGGTAAAATTTTGGCTCCCAATTGTAATCTACAAGACTTTTAAGTTTCACTTTAGAGCTGCCATGGTTGTGGCTGCCAGCATTTGTAGTGACAACCACTTCAGTAGCATACACATCCGAACATGTTACACCATCGCCTTCTGAGAATGATCTGTTGATATTGTAACAAAATATATTATAGTATCTAAAAACAAATTAAATGTTAAAGTGGATTGTTGACTTTTGTATTTAAGAATGCTGCTTGAATATGAGGTACAATAATATACTAGTAGCAACTTCAGCATGAATCATTGACTTTTTATAAAAGATTAATGAGAACTCTTCTACTATTTCTTAGACAAATCTAGTTTAACAGTTCAAGCAACAAGATACATTTTTACCTCATACCAATGTCATTTTATAACATTCATGGACATTGGTATCTACTGATGTTAGTAGAAGCATTCAGACGACTCTGAATGCTTCTACTAACACTTCCGTATACCATCGAATCTATATCATATTAATAATATATCGAATATGTACATAATTTAGATGTATACTTCTGGCATAATTATGTGCCTCACAATTTGGGCAAAGTTAAAGGTTATAAAATAATCAACAAATCTTTTTAAGAATATCGATTCCTACCTATAAGTTTTCTGATTTAAGAAAAAATCTTGCAGAAGCTTTATGATGTAGGCATCCCTTTAGATAAATTTCTTAGAAAGTTTGCTACAAAATAATTTATATTTAATTACTCACATTGTTTGAGTTGTGTCCGTAAGCTTCGGAAGCATTGTTGTAGTTTGCATAATTCACTTTATTACTTTAGCACTTTAAAAATCGTGAGAACTTTACTTTTAAAATGTAATTAGAACTTCAAAGTTTAAACCGCACAAATAGCAAACGCGAAAAATTATGTCCACCGGGCACCGACATTCAATTTTAAGCAATGTTGCCAGAATCCAGATTTATTCAAAAGTATGTAATGTATTTATTATTTTATTCAAAGAGTATGTAATATTGTAATTTGTATTCTCTTTTGCCAGATTAAATCACAGAACTCAAGTGCCAAAAAGCATGTAATCTAATGAAAATTGCAAGGGGCCCAGGGCCTGCCCCCCAAGACAAGTGGAAAAACGCTAGTAAAATAGAAAGCTAATTGTATGGATTTGACATACGTGTTCGATTGTGCTTATGTCAAATCCATACATTTATCTTTATATTCTACTAGCGTATATGCCACTTGTCTAGGGGGGCTGTTCAAATTAACTAAGACAAGTCCTGTATAACGTAAGAGCGAAAGTCGGCTAACTTGCTAAGAAAGATTTCGCCTTGGACAGTGGACACTCTTTTATACCGACATTCTGACACTTTTTCTATAGGTTTGACAGTAACTGGGAAATCTTAGTAAGTCGGTAGCGGATCAAGTTGCATAAATTTAGCACAAAGGATTTTTGAAATCAAAATGACCTTAATCGATAGGTCTCCGTTAGGTCTGTATAGGTCCTTCAAAATTTTTGTTAGTTCGCCAATTGTTTTTTAATAAATATTTTTTTTAAATTGGCAAAAAAGAATATGCATCTTAAGTACAAAAGTTGATAAAACTCTTCGAGAATGTGCCCGTAAACTCTCATTTTATTTAAAATTCAATAAAATTGGAAACCGCCCGATTCGATTGGTTAGCGAACCTAACTCAGAGTCGATGGGGTCCGGATTCGATTCCCGGCGGCGACAAACATTTGAATTTGTAGAAGAAAATTTTGTAGAAGTTTTAAAGAGTGAAAAGAATAAAGAACTTTACGAGTTATGTTGCTAACATGAAGATTCCATGAAAAATCTGAACTGAATGTTACACCCAAGTTAACAGCAGAAGATGAAAAAGCAATAGGAACGTTATGGTACATAAAGGTGGGACATCAATATTAGCAACGAGACGACGCATGTGACGATTCCAATTTGCACAGATTTGAATCGAAAAAGAAATCAGTACGTCTGAACGTTTACACATCCGGAAGCGGAAAAAAATATTTTTTTATTTATACGTCTTTTTATCCAAAGAGCATTATGATATACATCATATTTAATAATGCCAATATAAATCGTCTTTAAATTATTATTATTTAAAGTAAAGTGACTTACATAGTCTTCTTTCCCAATATTTTTAGCAGTCCATCAATAATCAGAGCAGGTAAAATTTGTAAGAGATAAAACTGAAAAATAAACGTGATTAGGTTAAAAATTACTCATGAAAACAGAAACCTTCAGTTTATGGGAGGCATTAAGGTATTGTGATATACCTACATGAGAGAACTTAATAACTAATGATCTATTGTGGCTCTAACCTTCACTACCATGAGTAAGTCGTTCCGGCGACTACGTTACGGCTGCAGCAATAAGTAAAAAGTTCAATACCTGTGCAATGGTTTTTACATCTTACCAGTGATCGCCCTCTGGTCGAAATTTGACCATTACTCTACGACTCCGTTTGGCCTTAGGTTAAACAATAAAATCTCTTCTCAATTTGATCTTTTTTTCTTTGATCTCAATAGACTTTAATATGCGTATATGTGTTTTAGCACTAACCCAATGCTTGGGAAACTTGAAAATTTCATCGCTTCATTTTTTTTTATATTATAAGATAGCAAATGGGTCTCCTGATGGAAAGAGTCAACCATCGCCTATAGATACCAAAGATGTTAATGGTGCGTTGCTATCTTGTGCCGAGGTCTTAATGCCACATGCATAAGTTTACCGGCTACCTCA
>DWBA01001216.1:0-11019 GCA_018236825.1 Apodemia zela
AAAATTTATTTTCTATTTTTTAGTTCGGTTTTCTATAAAAAGCGTGTTTTTTAGTTTTTTTAAACTATTATTTATTTGTGTAAGAAGCCGGGATAGGGTTCTAGTTCTAAATAATCTACCCGTTGACATTGACAAGTAATTTAAACAGTATGCAGCGGCAATTTGTTAACGGCGGCGGTAAATGTAAGGCATATTATATAATGACGACATATTACATTCGGCGTGAGGCATTTTATAAAACGTATTTATCTTTGTAATCTGACGACGCCGTTTGTAATCGAACGAATTATAGAATTTGCCTGCGACATATACCAAGTATACATTTATGATGCTAAAAATACCTTGAATTTGTATAATTCACCGTAAAATTGTAAATACCGTTAGATTATAATCTACCTTAGTCATATTGTAATTTAACTGCTAACATACCCTAACTCAATTATAAACTTCTTAGGTGGATTCTAAAGGATTTTACAATTTTACGTTGACATATATAAATTACGAAAAAAAATTCCCCCTATTATACGATATATTGGTGACTGTGTAAATGGCGGATTGATTTATCCTCCAAAAACATTCTATACTTACGCAACGATATTAATATATAAAGTAGAGATTTTATAAAAAAATAACAAATATACTTTTACCGACAATACTAAAAGACATTAACGTTCGCGATAAACATTTTAAGTATGTCTGAATCGAAATGAGTCTCTCGAGCTTGTATTATGACTTGTGAGGGTCGCCGACCCAGGGTTAGTCGCTAGACCTTCGAAATACCTCTCTTTGTTACACGTCATAGCTAATTATATTAAATAATCAAAAGGCATGCGTAACAGCAAGGTCTCCAATAAAAGATGTTTCTACAAGTGCAAGGTTAACTGGTAGAAAATGTCTTTAGACGTTAAGTTCGCCTGTTGTATATTTTTGTGCAATAAAGAGTTTAAATAAAATAAATAAATAAATAAATATGACAACGCTCAAATTGTGATTAATAATTTCAGGTATTAAAGATGATGGTCGGCAATAACTTAAAAGACACGCAGCTGCAGCAGATCGTGGACAAGACGATCCTGTTCGCGGACAAGGACGAGGACGGCAAGATCTCGTTCGAGGAGTTCTGCAACGTGGTGGGCAACACCGACATTCACAAGAAGATGGTCGTCGACGTGTAGGCCCCCCCTCCCCCCCTCCCCGCGCTCGAGAGACGAGTCGCTCGCCGCGCGCTCATACAATCTCAATTTAACGGAAAATACGAGGGCGTTTTATTAAACATTACAATTCATTGAGTAAACAATGAAATGTAACGGAGTAATAACGTATCGTTTGATAAAAATATATTATTTAAAAAATATATTTCATTAGGTAATAAATTATAATTTTGTTGAGTGTGATTGGCATTCTTACTTAAAAATAGAATGCCATTTTATAAAATAACTTAAATTTTCTATTAATATAATATTAATGACATAAAAATTGACATTAAAATAATAACGGCTCATTAAACTTAACTTTTTCATATAAAATATGTCGTGATATCGTCTGTCTGTCGCAATGACGTGTCTCTCGGCATCAGAAGCGGGACAGTCCGCGCTGTCGCCGCTAGTCTGTCTTTCCATAATATGCCTTATCTGTGTGTTAGTGCGGATTAGTCACTCAGTGCCAGTCGGAATGTTGACTTGTATAAACTTGATGTATTGTAACTTTGCGACTTGCACGCTCGTGTGGGGGACTTCGCGGTCCCATGCGTCACGTCGAAGTTGCGTCTGCCGTGGCTCTCCTAGTCAAATTCGATATACGCTCTATTCTTTATTTTTCAATGAAGGAAAATAATAAATACTATATTTATAAGAATAACCTTGTCAAGAATTTAAAATTCTTTGTAAATTATTTTATTTGGTAAAGTTGCATTAAGCCTCTATATTCCAACTCATATTCTTGGGTAAAAAATAACAAAGTAATCTAACGTATAAAAAATTATATTACAGTGATAATTTAAGCTTAATATCTTGGTTACCAAAATATGATCAATCTTGTCGTCTCTAAATGGTCTTCCTACTAGATATATATTTACTGGAACACAGAAAATTGTATTTATTAAACATTTTAGCTGTTGCATGGCTCTCTACAGTTATTTCTTCCGGGGAAATTACAAGAAGTACCCATTTAATTATGAATTGTGTACTTAAAAAATATGATCAATGTGATTTCAAAATTAATTCGTATAATTTTACTATGCGTTTCGGCTCCGCCGAGGAGGGTTCAGGGCGTCTTAGACGTCGAGCATCATGGAGTGTGTTCAGTCCGTTATATTGAGACCACAGCAGATTTGAGTAAACGCTCGGCAATGACGTGTTTTCGGGATGCGCGTGGCCCCCTAGACGCAGTAATCTGTAAATGATTTAAGATTTGTTGCAAGGTGTCGCGCGGCACGCGTCAGTCGGCGCGCGCACCGCGTCCGCCACTCGATCGTATTGCCTTATTCTTCGTGTAGCGAACCGTTTCTCGAGAGCGCGCTCGCTCGGCCCGCTCTAGCTAGATCACTATAATAATTGCGCGACGGTCATCACATTACGTCATTTGTGTATTGTTGGTATAATTGTTGTTGTATGAATGTCCTTTGTACCTGTAGCTAAATGACGAGTGCGTTATGCAAGGTGGCCGGGCTCGATTACGACGTAATATTGTGTCAGACTAACTTAGCTGAGAAGTCAACGTTACGACGCAGAGCGGGCCTGATTATTTATTTTTTGTTGATGATACGATCCAGTGAAATACACTAAGTAATTGACATAATATTACTGTTATTAAGATCTCGAGAAGGGAGTTAGAGGCCTGTCTTTTATAATGCTCTATATATTTCTTTGTTTTTAAATAGTTGTAGGTGCTTTGAATTTACACCTACGGGGGATAAACATATTTGTTTTGTGATTCAATTTGAGGTTTTGTAGATCGTGTAGATTCTTCAGTGGGTTCGAAATTGCTAGAAAATAATCAAATCCTTTAAAACATTAATACCGTCACCCAGGAGGCACTTATTGAATTAAATTCTTGTTAGTCTATTTCTCTTTACCATCAACTAGTCTGGACGAGTCCGTGGACCGGCCACCTTCTATAGCGCACATTCGAGTTGAATTGTTTTTTAAAGTTTATATGTATAGTCATTGAAGGTTTAATATAATAGTCAGTCACGTTGGCGTACATTAAGCAGCACCAGTAGCGAGGTAGTTAGTCGGCGGAAGTGCCATCAAGTACAAAGTGAAAGCCGTCGCGTACTCTACTTCACTAATATCAAATTATCTACTAAATATAAGACAATTATTTACTTTATACTTTAGATATAGAATGTTAGACGAACTTTTATCGTAGTAAAATATTTTTTTTTAATTATTTTGTTGTGGTATTTTTTAATATTGTTATTTAGTATTTTATTTTTACACTAGGTGTCGGAGTCAATGCAAGTTTCTATTCGATTAGATCACAAACATCTTCCTACAAATGTCGTTACTAGACGCAGATCAGATCCGCGACATCTCTTAAATGTTATTCCGATTTGAGCTCGGCTCGGTCTCTTAGTAGTTTAAGTACAAATGTTGTTTCTATGTGACATTATTGTTTAGCCTGTTACACGACGACAAAACTAGAAAAGACTATAAATAGATTTTCACCCAAACTCAACCTGCTTGCGTGTGGGTCCCAACCTTTATAAACCCATTACTAACTAAAGAAACTTTTATTGATTCGTTGATTGAATGTATTCCGAATAGCAGACATCAACACTTGATATGTTTGAATTTCGTTTTAACAATTTGTAGCGTTGTAGATTACTTGATCGCTAGATCGACCTTCGGTCTTACAGGGGAGTACTGTGTAGTGGTCGAGCAAGCAAACAAACGCTACAAAAAAAATCAAGAAGCTCCTAAATCGCGATATTGCAATTATTATTAATCTTGTAACACTATATACAAGTTTCAACGCGTCTCCAGGTATAGTAGTCAGTACACCTTGACAGACTGGGAGGATCTTCACTTTTCCATCCTTGTGTGAGGTCATCAACCTTAACAGTAGTGACGTCGCCTCGATGACTGTCATCCTGACAGAAAGCTCTTCAGTACCGACCAGCGGCGCCACATAATAATAACAGTCCGGGCCCCCTTTGAATTATAGACAATCTGCTATTCTGCCAGGTAATTCATAAGAAGCGAACGACTGCCATGTTCCGCAATGTCTCGCCCGGTTTTGGTACCACCGCCGTACCTATTTCTGCTGCAATAGCGTCGGAGCTCGTCACTATCGTGTTCCGGTTTAGAGGATAAACTTAAGCATGTGGCATCGCCATCCCGTCACACTGATAGCAACGCACCATTGACATCTTTGATGTCTATGAGCGACGGTTAACTCTTTCCATCATGAGCCATTTGCTGTCTTATGTTATAAATAAACATGCTTAATATCTTCGTTTTTAACATATGTTTACCACATATATGGTGACCCGTTTGCAATAACAAAAGTAAAAGGTTGAGGATGGCCAGTGTAGGCCATCACATCGACAGTGTCTACACAGGCCGCTACTAAGATACATTTCGCAGGTTCTTCTCAAGAGGCTCAAAATTTTTCGACATAATTATATGGCCCAGTTGGTTAGAGCGTCCCGGCTAGAGGGAATGGACGCAAGTTTAAGTCCTGGCGTGTCGAAATTTTTCTTTGTTGTTTTTTTAGAGTTTTTCAAATAATTATAAAAAGTTTTTATTCATTATTATATATTTTTTAGTTTTTTGTGAAAATTTGTACTACATATTGTATAATATAATAATTATCTGGCTTCATTTACGTTTGTTGTGAATAAATATACCATTTTCAGATTTAATGTTTCACTTTGTCCGAGTTTTTACTCTATTGTACAGTTAGCAGACATAAATTGATCACACCACACGTAGGAATCTCATGTCTCCACCCATACCCCGCTGCCACGACTGCTTCTCTCAACGTAAAGTGCAATGCATATTAAAGCTAACGAGACGTTCGTGTGTGTTTTGTACGATCAGTTTTATGCATGAACATGCGCTCCCAGTTACCTTTACCGAAATTAACTGCCAATGTGTGAATAGTGGTGCGGTCAGTTAACTCATCGGCTTTATAAATTTAATTTAGTCGTTTTTATACTATGTGTTTTGTACGGTCAGTTGTACGGTGAGCCGATGAGTTAACTAACCGCATCACTATTCAGTGGCAGTTGAGTTCGGTAAAGGCAACTGTAAGTGGTGGTCCAGCCTCATTGGTTAGAGTATTAGATCTGAATGTGTGAGAGCAGCAGCCGTGCGGCGGCTGACGGGCGGCTGTCCGCAGGTGCTCGCGCCGCGCGCCGCCCGCTGACCCGCGCCCGCGCCCGCCCCCGCGCCCGCCCCCGCTCCCGCGCCCGCTCCCGCCCGCCTCGCACTCCTCGTTCCTTTCCTCACTGTTTATTTATACAATAACACTTGTGTTCATTTTTTGTACATTTTTATACAATGTTAATCTTTCTACGCTTCGCATCGCATCACATAAATCATCAAGTAGAGAAGCAATACGAACTCATATAAAAACATTATTAATAAATTTGTAAATAAGATGTGTGATTTAATTTTTTCTTTAGTATTTTAAATTATATCTTGTAACGTTGTGACGATGTATTTAGTGTTATATTGCGTGCCGCTTCTAGATACGCGACCGCCAGTCGACAAGTCACTCGAGTTATTGTGTCATGTCAGCCGGTGGATCGCGGAAGACGAACGCAGTCGTAGGTCGCAATGTACTTAGATCAGGATCCCTAAATCTTATTTAATATATGAGTGGTGACAATCAGGCTTCATATAGGTGGCATGCTGTCCTTGTCACTTTTGAGTTGAATAAACTTATCATCTAAAACTAAAATAAATAAATCAATAACGAATATTTAATGTCGAATCAAACTGTGTTAACCTTAACTCGAATTTGTATTTGATTGAAGTCCTAAGAAATATTGTGTTGTTGTGCGATGTTTCCCAGTAACAATATTACGCATTTTCATTACATTATTAATATACAAGTAAAACTTTTAAAGGATATATTGACAACATAAAAAATATTGTAGATATAAACATTGCAGCAGCTGGAGTCTGGTGGTGTGTTACCCGATATCGCTGTCATATAACAGGTGAGAGTTATCGTAAAAACAAGTAGCTAACAATCGTCATCAACTCGATAAAATTTGGAGAAGGGGTCACCACCCATCTATCTACCCAACAAACTGGTGCAGTTTGTATTGATTAAAACCAGATATCATGATAATGAGTAAGACAGTCATTTCTAGATGAAGTACATAGCTTTGGTAATTAAACAACTTTGTCAATATAACACTAAATACTGTTTAAAATGAAATTGTATAAATAAATGGTAAGGATACAAAACGATTTAAATATGCATAAATAAAGTGTAAAAGGAAAATATTATTTTTTGGATTTTATTTTAATCCTTATTTATTTTTTTGACAATGTTTGCGTCCTAGTCCTTATAAGAAAAACTGATATTGAATTTTTAATGCTTCTAGCAGAATTTTTTTAGAGTGCCAGAACAAATTCGGAGAGTAGCCTAACACTGAGATTCATATGATATACTAATCTATCGAATCCCCAATATATAACTCCTTGAACAAAGAGTGAATCACATCAAAACTCAAAGCTTCGTCTTTGCCACTTTAATGTCACAACCATGACAGGATTCTTGAGGCGCTTTTGGCTCACACACTCTACTCTGTTGAATGAACTTGGGACCTATGTAAAGTAGTTTTCAACCAGCTTCCCAATAAGAGGTTAAATCAGTTGTTTTTTTATTTTTGTCATTTATGAATCGGTTTTGAAAATTCTGTTTTGTTTTGGTGAAAGTATACTCCTTGTGTGTTCCCATTTTATTTTGGTGAAGATCTGATGCAGTTCCAGAGATATGGGAAATGAAGTCGGTTGTTGAAGTTTAACTCCATTTAAATTTTTTGTTATTCTTTTATATTGTTATTTTCAACAAGTTGTTAGAATAGTTTTGTTGAATATAAAGCAGTTTTTTATTTATGAACTTTTAAACTTTATAAACAATCAGGTACACCTAATAGGCTTATATCGCTTCATCAGCTACAGACTACAGAAGAAGGAATGCATTTATTATTTTTAAATGACATTGTACATATGTATTTTAAATACATATTTTTTGATTGCGTATGTAACTGATATTTATGTAGGTACATACATTCTCATATAGCGCCACCACCTTATCAGTAGGCAAAATCGGAACTATCCACGCTACCTTTTCTTATATCATAAGATAGTAAACAAACAGATGGCTCTCCTGATGGACAAAAACAACCATCACCTATAGACAAAGATGTTAACGGTGCGTTGCTGTCCTTGTGGCTGTCTTAATGTCACAGGCATAAGTTTATTGGCTACCTTACCATCCAAACTGGAATACGACCGTGGCGAGCACTGACAATATTATGTCTTAGTATGGTCTTAAAAAAATTATTTCCAAGGCATAAATACTGTTTCCAGCATTCTGTATACATCATGGCCTATTTTTCTGGGTGCTTAACCAGAAGATTAGGTAATGCAGTGAATACCTACTATATCTTTACAGTTTTGGCATACAGCACTCTATCACATGGTGATCACAATACAAGGGGTACATTTAGTATTTAATGGATATTTTCCATTATCGTCGGGTTTATTAGTAATATTATTTAGTATTTACTTGGGACATACAAGCTAAAAATTAAGCACACCTATTCTAAACAAGGAAACCTTAGATGATGTGACAGTAAGGTGATATTAGGAATTAGATAAAGTGAATATAAATCTAAGACATGAAGATGAGATTGATTAAACTAATTTTTATTCCTAATATATATTACATATACACATTAAATTAATTATACAAATCTGGTTGCTATTCCTAGTAGTTTAGTATAATCAGCTCCTTTTGAATGTGTCCGTTCTTTCAGTATGGTTCGTAACACGGTTGGTATTGGTACATGTATCCTTGTGCCGAGTGGTGTGCCATTGTCATCTATTAGAACAATATTGTTGCTGTCAAACTTTGGTACTTTAACATTTTGTGTTTGCTTTAAACCAACTAGTATGCCTTTTTTCTTTTGTCCCTTGATTGCAACCATTACTCTGTCTCCAATGTAACCCACACCTGAAAGAAATTAAACTTAAAAATAAGTCATATTTATTTAAACAAGTAAGACGCACATGAAAATTTTAAAACCTATATTTTAAACTTTTTAGCATTATATAATCCAGCTATGACAATAGTATTTGGAGCTTAGAGCTTACAAAATATAATATTTTAATCTGTTGCATATTACACCATAGAAAAAAGGAAGGAAGGTAATGAATGGAAGCAACCCTAACTATGCAATCAATGGGGCGATCACAGATCACATTAATACTAATAGACACGCCATTAAACATATAAATGTTTGGTAATGAATCAACCACACCATCTTCAGGATTTAATACACTTCGACAGGAAGGAAAGTATACTTACATACATCAATTCAAAATCTTAAATTTTTCACAATATTTGTTAGCAATGAGCAATTTTATAGATTACCTTTTTAGTTTTATAAATTATGGAGTGGTTAGCAAAACTGCCCACGGTGGTAAAGTTGTAATACCCAACAGGGACAAACATTAGTGTAATGAGCAAAGATGTTTGTATTTCTAGGTTTAGGTGGTATTGAGTAGATTTCAGTCTTTAAATATGCATTTCATTGTATGTTTTCAATATCACAAGCTATTCATTTTTACTTATCTAGGGGTTATTCAATTTTTCCAGCTATATTTATAATTGTGTGGTCTGGCAAGTATAACTACCAACTACTCTTCAGATTGCAACTATCAGATTGCTAGTAGCTACTACGTCAGCTGCTGGTCATAGCACATACAAATTGTACTTATTACAATTTGTATGTGCTACACACTAAAATAGACTACTTAACAGTTAATGCACAGACGCTTGTTGGTTTATGAGTTAATGTTACAATACAAACACCGCGAGCTTCAGGGCAGCGGAGTTCGCTTGGTTTTCTTCCCAAGAACATTGTAGATTGGAAGCCTGAGCCGCAACACCCAAGAATTACAAACTACCTATATAATTTTATTATCCACTTTAAAATATATTCACTTACGTTTTTTGTTATAAACACAGATAACTTTAGGTGGTTTTCCCTCAGCCATTGCTCGCTTTCCGAGCTCAGAATTATCAACAACTCTCAGCCGAGTGAGCAATCTGACTTCATTTAAGCATGTCGTTGTATGAAAACCACATGATTGCCTAGGTCTTAAAATAGTTATTAAGTTTTTAAACATTTTAGTCAGAATAATATAAAATAATATTTAGACATGAAAAATTAAGCTTATATTTAACTCTAGGTTTTAAAACTTTAAGGTTAACAAAATACAATTTACAAATGAAAAATGAAATTTTCAATGTTGCCAACAAATTGGACAAAAATCTGCGGACTGTGAATTTGGTCAAAGACACTTTTTGCCATACGAACTAGTTTTGCAAAAATTTTGAAAAGGAACACTAAAAATTATAATACAAATAATAAAAAGGAATGACAGTTCTCATCAAAAAGTAAATTTGTATTAGACTATGCTCACATGTGTATTTTTTTAATTTTAAACAAGCTGATGGTTCTCCTGGTAAAAAAATATAACCATCGCCTATAGGTTTCCACATGCTTGCATCTCTAAGTAGTCTGTGGTTTCCACTGATAATATAATATAAATATAATATTCAACTTGACTAAGCGTTTTTAATAATGCTATGCACGATAGATACAAAGAATAATAATAAATAAATACTGCTCGACAGATTACACAAATTGCACTCAATCCTCAAAAAGCAAACTATTTGTTTGTGATATGAGTGTTACATATATTACACTTACATATTAATGAAACGTATTAGTTATCAATTACCCAGAAATACAAATACTGTTTAATTGTGCTATCACACGAACGCCAATTGGAAATCGAACACCAGGGTCACTAAACATTCTACTGTATTAGGCACTTTAAATAGTATCATTTTGATTAGGTATTCTATAACACGATCGAATGTTTTGTTTTGGTTTTAAGTGAAACATAATATTACCTACATTGTAGCTTACGCATGCGTCGAAGATAATACTACTCATCGTCCGTATTTGGTAAAATTTCATTCAAATTAATGTTTACGTATAAACCATTTTGGAACTGTCAAATTTTGATACAATTTCATATTATATCAAAAATACCGTCAGGAGTTAAAAAATAACGCTCTTATTATAATCAAATCCGCTATATCTGCCGAGAAATCTATGAGCTTGGCAACACTGCTACGTAAGTTACGTTGACATGTTGACAATGAGAACCATTGATTTTATGTGGTTACATTATCGCTCAACGAGCCTACGATGAAGATTCGCATGGTCACGGTGTGTGTGGCCAATTACTTCGCTAAATCGCGAATCTTCGGGCTTCTGTCTGTTTTCTCCCTTTTATGACGGTGCGAGATAGACTTTTATTGTCATCTGTCTATGTGTACAATCTACGTGTTCGCCATAGTACAGCCACCAAGTTTTATCAGAACAACGCACCGTGAGCCTTCGGGCAATTAATATGTGGCCTCGAAATTATTGATATTTGCCTTTTTATTGATTCATGTAGGTACCTACTAGCGGCACCGCGCAGCCCGCTACATTGTACAAGTTTTTGGTGAATTTGGTGGAACAGCATCTATCTGTATGCCAAGTTTCATCGAAATCGGTCCTTTCATTGGGTAGCAAACCTTCACATTTATAATATGTATGGAATGACCATAGATTTAGTATAGGTACTCAAGATTGGCTATGCGAAAGAGTCATAGCATAGCTACGCGTACGGTACGTTAGAGCGACATAGACAGGCGAGACCATTCACGTACACGCATATCGGCCTGTAACGGCCTAACCGTTTGTAG
>DWBA01001217.1:0-11019 GCA_018236825.1 Apodemia zela
TTAACCGGCTACCTCACCCTTCAAACCGGAACACGACAGTGACAAGCACTGACGCTATGGCGGCAGGAATAGGAAAGGCGGTGGACTCATACTCACTCGAAAATAGAAATTTGGAAAATCCAGAAGTGCACTACTCATAATGCCCATTTGATCACATAAAAAAGAGAACTAAATACACGCATTTATAAGGGAAAGGAGTACAATTAGATATCGCTAGAAAGAGATAAAACTATGAACAAACTGTACATGCGCATTTTACTGCTTGATGGGAAAATTTAAGTTTTTTTACAATTTTCTCTTACATTAAAATAATTTTTGGGAATTGAAAAATTAATCTTTACTTAATTATCTATAAAGTGGTATAATAAATGAAGTAGGTTCTGTGCACTGGAGTGAGAATAAATATAAAAATAGTTGCAAAAAAGATGCATAAATTTTATTTAATCGTAGAATTAGACCAAATAAATTTAAAGACAGAGCGCCTCGAACATTTTATTAAAGTCTCAAAACCAATCTGAACCGTGTAAAAAATGCAACGCCGACGCACACACTTACACGCCAATCCAAGCTGAAAACTCATCTCTGTCAGTGCATGTCATACTGTGTACTTGCACGTCATGTATCAAATAGTAGCGCCGCGTTACTATATGGGATATGGTAGTGCTCCATCTTTATTTTTGTATATGGGATCATAGAGCACTCTCTTCGCATTCGCATGCTTCGCATTATGAGTCGTGCAAAATCAAATCATAATAATATTTTTAAGAAAATAATTGTTAAGTATTAGTGTATTTAAACTGCCTCGTGGTCTAGGGGTTACCATAATGAGGCCCTGGAATCTATCGGGTCAGGCAAAACTGTTAATGGTGTTTTGGCGAGATTTTTCTCAAAAATTCAAATTTCAATGGCAGCTCGGAGTCTGGATGGTGGTATGTTGACACCCCCATGCCTCGAATGAGTACGCATGGCTGTCAGTCACAGTTATCGCTAGATTTCTTTTATATCGGCGCATACCAATCTGAACTGTTATCATTTTACCCACCTGATAATTATCTGACCTATGTGTTTAAGTTCATTTTCCAAGTTGTTCTTTTTATTCAAGAAATTATTTATAATTCTTTGCAGGGATAGCATAACATTGAAATCCGATAAAAATCACAAAGTTTATTTAGCTAAGTTTACAGCTTTTTTTTGTACACCAAGTCTACTTAATTTGTCTTTATTATCTCCTTTAACAACTAGATATCTCTTTTAGCAGAGATAAGCTCACCCATCGTACTCGTACTTATGTTACGTTTATTTTTTTCAAATTGTACTATTTCTTGTGTAAAATAAAGTATTAAATAATAATAAATTTAAAAGTTTTTTTCCTTATGATTTTTATTAGATTCTTTCAGAAAACATTTGCGTAAAAATGCAATGTACATTAATTTGTATTTTAACCGAAAAAATAATATCTATTTTATACAGAAGGCTTAACGCCGTAGTATGCCGCTGACGTCTAGTAATAGATCTTTGCCGCAATTTTGCCGAGTAATGGTGAAAAGCTGATCTTTATTACTCAGAAATTTGCTGGGTTTTGCTCGCATAAATGTCAGCCTTTGTAAAGGGAAAATAAAGTAACATTTTATTTTAGTATTTTTAATACATTGTTTACCCCGTTATCTAGATTGTAGAATATAGCATTAATCAACACTCCAATATCTTATTTGTTGTTCGACCCCACATTTCAGTCAAATTCAATAGGCAAAAATACGTAAAAATGATATCGAGAAACAGTCCAAATATTTTTGTATATTCTTCAAAAGGGACCCAGATTAAAGCGGGTCAATAGATAAATTTCCTCACTGTTAGATATCTCATCAAAAAATATATGTGTGTCACTTACATCGTAGATACTATCTAGGTAGTAGAGTTACGCAATGTCTCGTTTTTGTTCCTGATTTGAAAGTTAAGGTAGTCGACAAACATATACATGTAACATTATATTCTTACCATGGATAGCACTTTGACTTTGACTTTGTTTATACTTTAACACGAGTCTCCTATTTCCGTATTTCCTATCAACTCTCGAGACAGTTCACAGTTGAACTCATAAACCAGATTGGGAACTTTAAAATAAGTCTACTACTAAACTATTATCACGCTGCTTTCCTTACTGGCTAGGCAGAGTCAGTTGAACGCCAGTAGTCCCTCCGGTTCACCACAATCAGTAGTTTGTCGGTTAATAAGATGGGGGGTGATCTAAATTGACGTATTTCGATGAGATGCTAACGACTGCCGCATGTTTTTTTAATGATCGAGGCCGATAGCTTGACGTCCTCATCTGAGAAACCACTGACACCACATCAGACTCCAAATTGTTACTAAGATTTCGTTTTTCCAAGAAAATTTTCAAAATCACTTTTTGCCATACCCGGAAATTCAACCTCAGATCTCATGATCTGAGCCAAATAGGCCAATTACTAAATCACGCGGTAGTTCCTCTATACAATGTATATAAACAAAACTTTCAGAAATGAAATCGTGGTCTTTTTACTCTGTACGATAATAATAACAATGTTAAGAAAGAATTTAGAATGAACATCTTATGTTATGGTATTATAATTAATAAACCTATTTGGCCATGACGTGTGTAAACTCTTCGCTCTTTTTTATCAAAAACGAGACAAAAAAACGTGATTGACGCCCGTTTCCTATATTAGTAAACCGACTCGTTTTAATTACAAGTAGTAACATTTTCTACGAGGCGTAAGCTAAAACTGTTCCTATAAACAAAGAGCTATTATTTAAAGTCATAATAGCTCTTTGCCTATAAATGTTAAATTATCACATGCCCAAATTAGATTTTGGAACGCATCGTTATTATTAAACTGGTTGCTAATGGCTACTGCTACGAATGGCGGATCGTTGATCATAGGAACCCGGCTTTAGAACGGTTACAAGCTACACCCGATCCAAATCTGAGAAATTATGTTCCGAATCATAGAACTAATTGTATGGAAGGTTATACACATAGCCCACATGGATGCTGTTACGCACGACATCTGAGTTCCGTCATCTGGTTAATTTCCGTCATTCGAAATTCTTCAAATCGGCGCGAAATATTGAAGGACTGAAGTAGCCATTTTAATAAATCTCGAAAACGTTAAACACCTTTAATAGGAGTGCTAACAATTGATGCCAATTTAAACAATGAACTATTTATATATACATAAAATTGCTTATTTTTTCAAAAAAAGTGCCAAAACCAATATCCATTGTCGGTTCAAGTTTCCTAGATTTATGTTTTCTCGCATTCGGATAGAATACAATGAGTAACCGTTCTTACGCACATGATTAAACTTGATTATTTATAGGAGCGTTCTGTACTAGAAATAAATCTAGTTGCAATCAACAAAAACTATAAATAGACATTCAAGTGCGTTTTCCACACCTTTTCAAAGTTTGTCATTCTAGTACATGCCGATTTTATTTATTATTTTTTTGTAATTTACATAATTTGCGTAGTGAATTAACTAGGTGACGATAGAGTTACGCAACGTCTCGCCCGGGGATTGGTACCACCGCCTCACATATTTCTGCTGCAATAGCGTCAAAAAGCATGTGGCACTGGCGTCTTGCTACACGGATGGCAACGCACCATTCACGACTCCATCTAGACTCTATCAACTCTATAGAGTCTATAGGCGACGGTTTCTCTTTCCATCAGGAGAAGCATATGGTTATTTGCTATCTTATGATATAAAAGAACACCATTGACATTTTCGGTGTTTATAAGCTATGGTTATCTCTCTCGATCAGGAAATCCATCTGTTTGTTTGCTATACTATTATAAATTTAAAAAAAAACGGTTAACCGGTTGACCCGGCAGGCCAACCCTGAAACTTCCCACTAAATTGAGGTATTTTAAACTCAAAGAAGCAAAAACTATACCTATACCTTGGTTTTAAGCTCAAAGAGTTCAAAAATCTAATGTTCGAAAACATTACTGCATTTTAATTATGAAAAGATACATATTTTGAATTTTCGAATGGCATTTAACATTATTTAACTCTAAAAATAATTATTGGCAAAAAATATACAGGCTGAAAAATGTCAAAAAAAAGTTTTCTAAACGACTTTTTTCAAAAATTTTCGCTGTTATACAAATCCCGAACGAATCTAACGATTTTGATACAATTTACGGTATTTGACGCAGTTCTTTTAGGCAAAAAGCTGATAAGATTTTGAAATCAATTGGTAACTAAGTCCGAAGTTCATTTTAAAAATATGAAGTAAGTTTGCTGTAAATAACATAATTTTAATATTTGAAAAGCATGTAACTTTTGAAAACTTGATTCGATTTTAAATTTTGAAACGTCATTTAACGCAATATTTTAAGTACTAAAATATTGTAGAAGGTCAAAAAATCTCGAAGTTATGTCCAAATAACACTTTTTTCAAAAAATTTCGTCAACGATAACTGCCGAACGGATAAACCGACTTTGATGCAATTTACGCATTGGACGAAGTTTATTGAGGAAAAGACCTGATTAGATTTTGTTTTTAATTAGTACATTATTCTAGAAGTTGTTTAAAAAAAACATTTCTCAAAATCTCCTGGTTTACTGGCAGAATTGGTTCTGATTTTCAGACCAAAAAAAATGTTTACACACACACACACACACACATACATACAGACATAGTGCGTTATCGTAAAAATAGTCAGAAAAGGTTCCTAGGAGCTCAAAACATGGAGATCCGGTGAAAACTCGATTTTCGAAAATCGGGGCAAAATTAGTAACTTCCTTATACTATAATTATCAACGTACTAACTTAGTGGGAAGTTAAAAAGTATTTGTGTAGTTGTTGTTTCATAGTGTAAACAAAGTCTTAGTTTTCTCAAATAGAGATAATTAACGTAAAAGTTTTACGGTAATAACATATTTTAGATTGTTTATACTATTTGTATGTAAAACAAATTTAAAGTTTACTTAGAAAGTATAAGACGGGGATGAACAACTTAAGGTACGATAACAAAGGAGCGAACATAAAATTACCCTCACATTGTGGGGATGTGGTTTACGTAGACAAGTTGCGGACTGCATCCGTTTACCAGTTTCTTTTTCTCACCGCTACGTTGGTCTTGGCTTGCTGCTCAGTGCATCTTCATTTAGTTTATGTTAATAAGTTGGTGCTTAGCCGTAGAGCAGTCAGCATTTTAACACGAAGCGGAAAGCTGCACCTTATCGGGGTGAGCGAAGGACGAACTCAACGGGTAGTTTCAGGGGTTGCGGGAGGTTCAATGGATCCGTCAGTACTGGCCGCTCCGCCGTCGTGAGAGGTCGTTACGTTGCCTTTATTGATATCGCGCGGTATTCGGTAACTGTTCTAGTTTAAATTAATCTCTTCATTAATTTAATTAAGTGCCACATACCAGGTGGGGAATAACAAAACTTTCGCATAAGGAATGCCACCAGCTGTGCTAGCAGCTGAGAATTAACGGTATGCGCCTTGTTATCTCAGTAGTAGTAAAACTTTACCTAATTGGTAAATAGTGTATTTTGTTTTCAAATTATTTCAATAAAACTAACGATTTTTTGTTTCACTTTATATCTTTTATATTACATCTACCCGATCTCTATAATTACAACATTAGAATGTTAATTATTTTATAACTACCTACTATTATTATGATACATCATAGATGACGAGATGGATCAAACTTTTGATTTATTGTAAACTTGATCATATATGAAGCTTTGTAAAAGTGAAATGGGTAGGTACCTAATTTTGAAAAATACCAGCTTGTTTTACTTACTGATAGCGAAGCTTTCTGCACGTGAAAGAATTTTTAAATACAGTTTGGGTATTTTTGTTTGTTTTTATTTTATTGGATTATAATATCAAATCTTTTCTCTTTATAGTCTATACTTATAGTTTATACTAATATAATAAAGCTAAAGATTTTGTGTGATAGTTTGTTTGTTTTTTTGAACACGTTAATTTACCTAATAGGTACCTACATATTACATTAATGTGTGCAAAAAACAAACGGATCTCGTTTTGTCAAAATATTTATGAGTACCTACCTACTCAAAAATATTCATGAGGGAGGTTATAATCGTTTTAGCTAACTCGACTGAGCAAAAAGAAATGATGTTTTTGGGCCTAATTAACGAAGCCTTAGGCAACAGCCGGTTTTAGTATGGACACATGTACCTATACAAAAGATTCTTTTTAACATTGGATAATCGATTATAGTAATAAACATTTTTGTCATGGTTTGATTTCTTTTGATACATATTTCGGGATGATAGATGTATGTTATGTATATACATTCACGTAGAACACTTTACATGGCAGACAGAGAAGCCTCAAAGAAAGTGTCCAACTTTCAGTTTGGTAGGTAAGGCAGGTAACATTTTTCTCGTCTTAGTCTGGACTCTCTTTGAGCTCCCTTCACTCCGACCATCAAGAAAGAGGAGTGAAGACAAATGTGTCACTACCATCATGATTCTCGAATTACGTTAGTGCCGCCGTCTTATCTATACGGATAACAACAGTTTTGTTTATCCTTCCATATAATTCCGTCTCCGTCTAATTATGTTTGATCTTATTTCCACGTACTTATACTGATAATACTAATTTGAGTTATGAATAAAAAGTAGGATCCGTTTAAATAACATCACTTATTTAATTGAAAAGCGGCCTCGCTCATAGTGTGACCGAAGAAATTAGCTCGTTAGAGGAAACCAAATACTCTCAGGATATGAGCTTTTAAATTAACGTATTAGACGACTACGGTAATTTAAATTGCCCTACCTATTCCTTTACGTAAGATTAAAATATAAGGTTTTGGCAAATGATCACATTTTCTAGGCCTGTCTAAACCATGATGTATGGCACCTGGTTCTCTTTAACTATCATTTATAAGGAAGGAATTTGGCGTAAATATATTGTTTACGATAACAATCCATACTTCTATACCTACTTACTAATACCTATTATAAATGTGAAGGTCTGTCTGTCTGTCTGTATGCTACGCTTTCACAACTATACCACTGAACTGACTGATGAAATTTGGCGTGCAGATAGTTCAAGATCAAAACTTCAGACATTGGGTAATTTAAACTTCCCGCTACGTAAGTAGTAAAAGTTAGTACCTGACTGCCCCGATTTTCAAAAATCGAGTTTTTACCAACAGCCACGTTTTGAGGTCCTAGGAATCTATTTCGACTATTTTTACGATGACGTCAGTGTATGAGTATATGTAGGAAAACATCTCATAACGTCAATCATTTTGAACGGCTTGACCGATCGAAACGTGGTTGATGGCATTCGATTGGGTTACTCCAAACTTAGACTTCCTAAAAATCTGAATCTGAATCTGGCCTAGATTTTGAGAAATTTTGAAAAACTACAAAGAATGTAGGTGAAACAATGTTTTTAAAATAACTTGAAGAGTAATAGATCAATTAATTACAAAATCTTATTAGCTTTTTTCCTTGAAAAGCTGCGTCCAATGCAGCAATTATTGTTTATCCGTTCGTTTTTTTTATGTTATAAGATAGCAAACAAGCAGATGGGTCACCTGATGGAAAGAGTCAATCATCGCATATACACACCAAACATGTTAAGACCTCGCCACAAGATAGCAAAGCACGATTAACATCTTTGGTGTCTATAGGCGCTGGTTGACTCTCTCCATCCGATGGAGACCCATCTGCTTGTTTGCTATCTTATGATATAAAAAAATGATAAAGGAATTAGGTTTTTTAAATTTAGAGTTATCAAATTAATTTTATAATATTTACAGCGTTACCGTTTCGGCGTTAACATTTTCATCGCTCATATAAAATGTATGGAAAGAAAACAAATTAGAATTTGAGTGTTTGTGTACACATGCCGTACGTATATGAAAGCGCTGTTGCGCTATATTAATGGGGTGGAAGAAAAAGAATACGGAAAATATTACAGCTAAGCTGTGTTGTAGAATTTTGAACGAAATTCAAAAACATTTTATTCAAATTAACCTTTACAGGTACTTTTGATAGATCGATAATTTTATAGCTACTACCGGATTGGAACGCAGTCTCACGCTGAGAACATCCGGCGGAAGAAATTCAGCAGGCTTGTCTTTTTTTTAGGTGTATTTTTTAACTTGAATTAGTGTACAATTTTTGATTAACTACAAATATTATCAGAGATTGGTATAAAAACAATCAATCTCAAGTTTTATTGTCTTCCAAATAATCCGAAATTGTATAATAGACTTATTACACAGTTTTGTTTGACACATTTTTTAAAATCAATTTACTGGTAAATCAAATTTTCTTCATTGGTTTACGATGTTGTTCTTTATTTTAAGTTTGCTTTCTCGTGTTCCGGGTATTTTCGGAATGAATTGTTCAAGTTGAAATTAGGTCAAACTTGAATTCTAATTAATCTATAGCTTTGATGAAATCTTATGAAGTATTTTGGACAAAAGTAGATTTTAAAGTCGATAATTAGTATAACTGAACAATGTTTTTCTGAAATAATATTATTGTATACGAATAGTGGTGAAATAAAGTTTGTTAACACATATGGTTCATTTAACATACCTTGTAAGAATATCGACGTCAAGATGTTTTCTTATTTATTTAATATACATCTTACACTAATACTAGCTGACCCGGCAAACGTCGTTTTGCCATATAAATTATAAGAGGTTGATCGTAGAGGGTTGTATGTGTTTTTTAATGCTGTATCATAAAAAAATAAAAACAAAAAATATCATAAAATGAAAAAATAAATGTTGGGGTGGAGATTACCCTTAGCATTTAGGGGGATAAAAAATAAATGTTGTCCAATTCTCAGACTTACCCGATACGCAAACAAAATTTCATGAGAATCGGTCAAGCCTTTTCGGAAGAATTTAACTACAAACACCGCGACACGAGAATTTTATATATTAGATTTTAAAGAGAAAACATGTCTATTTTTGCATGTTTGTAACGAATAAACTTAATACTACTAGACCGATCATAAAAATTATTTTAACCATTAGAAAGCTACACTATCTAGAAATGACATAGGCTACTTTTTAACCCGACTAAACAATAAGAAGTGACGATCTTGGATCACACGAACCAAGTCGCGAATAACAGCTAGTGATACATTGTATAATGCATGATATCCATGAATTAAGTAAAAAAATAAAATTATTGAAACTTTCGTGAGACATTATTAACTAATTATTATTAAAAACGGCTACACTCACGTTTAATCGGTGTAGGTTCCGACTAGTATTGGACCTATATGAGGTCCTTCATCAGGGTGAGTCGGACGGTTTCGCGGACGCGTCTCGTCTCGAACTTATAGGTCCGAAACTAGTCGGAACCTACACCGAATTAAGTAAAACTTACAAATGGCCTGAAACTAGTTGAAGTAGAATTTTAACCGAACGTTTAGGTTATATGGGCACTATTTTTTCAACCGACTTTCCGAAAAGAAGGAGGTTTCTCAATTCGGCAGTGTGTTTTTTTTGTTATGTCAACTCAGTCATTTATAAACCGATTTTATAAATTCGTCTTTTGTTAGGGAGAGTGTAGTTCCCGTTTAGTTCCATAAAATTGGGTCAAGATCTGAATCAGGGTTTAAGAAAAACAGGAAATTGGAATCCGTTTATTGCAGTTTTACTGCTTTTAAATTATTCAATATCTAGACTATTTCTGTTAGTAATATGTTTATTTTATCTTAATCTGTTTGTGATGACCCTGAAAACTTAAATATTGAAATCAAAACTCCGATTTCGCTTTGTCTAAATCGGAATTTTGATTTCAGCTTAAGTCAAATTTGAAAGAGTGTTCCAGGATTGTTAATAAACGTACTGGATTATAAAGGTCTCTCGTAAACGTACCGCTGTCATTTTGCCTTGCCGCAGTTTGTTTTCTCGAGGTGACACACGTACCACATACTTTAGAATTTAAATACTACACCAAATGCTACCACTTGTGCCCTTACAAAATGTTGTTTTGTGTCAGTCGTAAATCAAAGGATCAAGTAAGCTCCTTTAGCCTGAGAGCTGGCGGCACAGTCTATGGAGTGATGTCCAGTCATCGCTAGCTTCGTAAATCCTCTCATCCCATTCAGCAGATGTGTTGTTGTCTGCTATTTTTACGCAGCTCCCTCTTCTCCTTTATCAGTTATTGTAGCCTAGATGTGATAGGTAGGCGACGGAGTTGGTCTCATTCTAGGGTGAATCTGGTGGCTGCCGCAATGACTTCTGTGGTATTTGCTGTTAGATATTCCGCTTGATAATCAACGTCTTCGGCCTGATTGATAGGTCGTGAAGGCGGTCGACTTCTCCAGCTCCAGTCTACAATCTTGCGTGGTGTTGTTAGGCGGGCTCGCACCGGCTTACTTCTTACAACGATGAAGATCGGCTGGTTATCAGGTTCAGTGTGGTAATCCAAAACTTTCTGCGTAATAAGGATTGATGGTATTCCATTTATTAGAGCGAAATCAATGACATCTGGTCGTTGATTAACCACTTCCGGGTAATGTGTGAGTGTCTCCGGTCCATGTATCAGGGTTTGGTTCTCTTCTGCATATATTCAGTTTCCCTCCGTCGCCACAACTTTATAAACATGAATTGGAGGTTACCGTTTTATAGATGCAACCTAATTAATATCTTCTAAGCTATCCGTACCATTAACTCGCAATTTTGCGTAGTTTCTTCTTTTCTAAATGGATTTTACAATTACGCAGTGGGTTAGTAGCAGTATATTATAAAATTGAAAAAAAAACCGGGGGTGGCATGCATCTATAGGTTAGAAAGATAATTAATAATAACTTTTAACGAAAAAAATAAACCTAAGAAATCAATGAGTGAACACTCACTATTTTCGTCCCCTTATGGTTGTATTTTTTTTTAAATAGAATTGGACCACCCTTGAGGTATAGGTACCCTATCTAAAAAAATATGCTAAGCGGCTGACCCTGCAGGCCATCCCTGGAACTTCCCGCTAAATTGAAGTACTTTAAGCTTAA
>DWBA01001218.1:0-11015 GCA_018236825.1 Apodemia zela
TAGTTTTAAAGATTTAAACGTACAAAGGGAGTTAGGGACAGAAAAAGCGACTTTGTTTTATACTATGTAATGAAGATGGTAAACAGACGGTTCTTCCTAAATAAGAGAAAACCGTTGTCGATAGATATTAAAAGCAACTTGCTATCTACATGACAGGGACATAAGGCCGCGTGCACAACTTCACACAGTAGGATAGCAAACAAGCACTTCTGTTCCTGATTACTGACTACCTTACTCTCCAGTCTCCAATCCGAAACACGACGGAACAAAGCACCGACGCTATTACAAGCAAGCAAACCTTATAGTTTATTGTAATTGTTTATTTTTATCATTACAGATGCCATCACTAAACCCAGCTCGGTCGTTGGGGCCTTCCTTCGTGTTATCCCGCTGGGACAGCCACTGGGTGTGTTGGGTTGGCGGTATCGGTGGGGGCATCGCCTGCGCACTACTCCACGAGTGGGGCACTCGAAGACCGAGGGCTAACTCCAATTCCAGGGCGTCTTCACCACGGGATCTAGATGAATTGGACAAACCGGCCTTCCCGTCGCACCATCACTACAGACACGCGTCGACTTATTGTTCAGCGTCTGCCCCTCGACCAGACAACACTGAGCCCCTGTACTCTGGATCGAAGTCGCTCTACTGCCGATCGCCGCCGCCTGCCCGGCACACTCTCCACAGGTCTGAAGGAACTACGTGTCAAATGTAATTATTGATGGTTTGTCTCGTTGTAGACAGGCTGGAAAGCCTATTAGATGCTTTTAGAACGAGTAGATTAGAAGTCTTTGCTACCTTTGTACTGTTAACTACAATAAACAGTAGGCGAATATATTATTAGAATATATAGTAGTATAATATTCTTAGAGCTCATGTTGCAATTTTCAAAAGGCCTTTAAGTAATTTTGTCTCGTATAGTACTTAGGTATCTACGTAAGTTTCAAATATAAATATTTTTTCAATTATAGTTTTAAAAAAATATTAATTAGTATTATGTTATACTATTATAATATAATAATTATAGTTTTAGAAAAGTTTATTAGTTTCAAATATTATAAGTTGATACAAACCATAGGTAAACAGTTCGATTTGTTTTAAAGTTAAAAAAAAACAAGATCACTTCTGTAATAAATATAATTTCTTCTAACTTCCCATTTAGTAATAAAAAAAATTGCTACAAATGAGTGGTATTGTCATTTATCTGGAGCAAAAGACTACACCGGCTTCGAGCTTAGCTCGCAGCTTAATGGGAACGAATAGGAATAAAAGAATTCCGTTAAGACGTGAGAGCGTAACAAACAACCAAACTCACTTTCACATTTATAATATGAGATAAATAGGAAGAGTTATTTCTGCCTGTTAAGTTGCAAAATATAGATGCAAAAATAAAGAAATTGTATGAGACTAGTAACTTAGTTGCCTCAAGATGCCTTAATCTTTAACCCCATTTCTTGTTCAGAACTTTAAAAAAAATATCTTTGTAAAATTCTAATAGTGCGATAAATAAAATAAATTTTATTTGTAAATTTTTAAATACCAACTAGAACATGTTTTATCTAGCAAAACGTGATTTCGTTGACAAGCTTTCAATTCCATTGTGTATGATGTAATTTAAAATTCATACTACTACTAAAAAGCTAAATACAGAACTTAAGTTACGCTCTTCGAGGCTTAAGGTTCCATTTGACCATTCGATTTTGGTTAATTATTGAGTTGAAACTTGATATAAGACCCAAAAATGTTGCCAGATCGAAAATTCAAACTAAGCCTAATGGCGATTAAGTACAATATTAAGATCAAACAACAAAGCAACAGATCAGTCAGGATGCAACCGATAACATTACAATTAAGGCCAAGTCCTGAAAAATCTCTGTGGTCTAGTGGTCCGGTTTCGGAGTTGACTACACGAGGTCCAGGGTTCGATTCCAGGGTCGGGCAATTAAAAAAATGGTTTTTCAGTTTTCTAAAAAAATAACGTTGCCCGGGATTGGAAAAGTGCCCGGTTGGCGACAGGCTAGCCACCTATCACATTGTGGGACCTAGTATCCTCGGCTAATCGTGGGTGCGTGGGTTCAAATGAAATTAAACACCTACTGCGAAGTGCAACACAAGCTCTGGGAATAATATCGTAGCTATCTTCCCAAATTTATAACACAACGCTAACGTTGTAACTTATATGGACTGCTCAGTCTTCAAATGCTATATATTATAATTGTACGCCTCAATAACTACATGACAGATTACAGAATACGATCTATAAGTACATTTCATATACTGTTACCTAGTCTACTCTAATACTATCTAATTGGCTTCTAATTGGTGTATGATGTCTTAACGAGACTCACCATCCGGATACTCGTTTACTAAATTTAAAACAAAATTATTATGTAAGATTATTATATTTTTACGCGGAAACCCGTGTTGATCTTTTAAAGACTAGACCATATGTTGGTCCAGGTTCCCTGTAAAGAATAGAACATCTGCCATTCTGCCAGGCAGTTCGTAAAAGGCGAATGATTGACAAACTTGTCACTATCATACTACTAGGCGGTAGAGTTCTGTAAGAGCTCGCCCGGTTCTAGTACCACCGCCTTACCTTTTTCTACCGCAATAACGTCCGTGCTTGTCCAAGTGTCGTGTGCCGGTAGTCTTTGGTGTCTATAGGCGATGGTTTCTCTTTATGTAGATTAGGAGAGCTATCTGCTTGTTTGTTATCTTATGATGTAAAAAAATGTATTCTTGCCAAATCGTTTTTAAAAAGTAAAAGACTGGTGAAACGTTTCACTACAATCATGACTGACCGCCACATAAACCGATTTTGATTTGTATTTTTTTAAGTATAACGTCTTTCCTTTCGGTTTAACGGAAATTGGAATCTTGTTGGAGTGATTATGTGTATTGCGATGAAAGTGTGTAACAGCAAGCCGGTGAAGCGCGCGTTATTTTAATTAACCAATGAACGCGCGCGGTGGTAGAGTTGGGCATCAGATTGTACTAATTTAATTTACAAAATATTACACATTATATGCTGCTGTAAAATAAGGCAGGGTCGCCATTAAAGCGCGGTGTTTTACCAAGACAGGGTCGCCATAAGGGTTGGGCGGTTTACAAGGCAAGGTCTCCATAGGGTGTGCGTGATTTAACAAGACAGGGTCGCCATTAAAGTGCGGGGTTTTATAAGACACGGTCGCCATTAATGTGCGGGGTTTTACAAGGCAGGGTCGCTAGGAGATGTGGGGGGTTTCGAACGAATCTGCTTTCCTAAAATCCTAACACCAAAGTCGTTAGGTGTCTTTTACAAGGCAGATTCGTTATAAGGTTTCATCTGTTCTCAATCTGCCTTAGATTTAGCATGTGTTTTTTTTTAAAGCAGAGTCACAATGGGGTGTTAGAGATTTAGAGGTAGAGTCACCATGATGTGTTGAGGGTTTTATAATTTGCTGCCTTTGGAGTTAGATCAACTCATTTTCCTCCTGTGTTGGTCCGTGTCCCCTTTGAGGAATAGGCTATCTGCCATTCTGCCAGTGCAGTGAATAAAATAATATAATAATAATAATAATATGACTGGACAAATTACACGAATTTATCTAACCCCAAAGAAAGTAAATTATTTTCTTGTAATATGGGCGTGTCACCGATACCAATATATAGAATTACATATATAAATACTTTTATATATTTAATAAACACCCAAACCTAGAAATGCAAACATCTATGCTCATCACATATGTTTGTCCCTGCTGGGAATCGAACCCGGGCCCCAGGTTCGCTAACCACTCGACCGACGGCCGACGGGGCGGTCAACAGAGGCGAACAATTATTGGCTGTACGTGTAACTACCATCGTGACTACTAGGCGGTGGAGTTCTGCAACGACTCGACCGGGTTTTGGTAATTTTTTTTAATTTAATTAATTTTGGTAATATTGGTTGGCAATAGCGTCAATGCTTGTCGCCGTCGTGTTCCGGTTTGGAAGATAAGGTACCTGGTAAACTTAGGTACGTAGTATTACCATCCTACCACACGGACAGCAACGCACCATTAGGCATCAACTTCGGTGTCTATAGGTGATGGTTGTCTCTTTCTATCAGGAGAGCCATCTGCCACGAGTAGTTTGCTATTTTATGACATAAAAAATTCTTATATGTCCAGTGATATTTGATAATTTAATACAAAAACCCTGACATTAGTCGCATATGATCTGTAACATCTGACATTTGATAGCTAACTCAACCATCGCGTGCGTTCATTGGTCAACTCGAATAGCGCGCGCTTCCTCGGCGTCCTGTAACATACTTCCGTTGCATTTCACGAAATCACTCCTACAGATTGCAGGAAAGCGAAAGAAAAAATGTTACACATCAATAAGTGTGTTACTACTGTGAAGGTCCCAGTCGGTGTACAGCAAGAGCAGCGCGGCGACGAGCGGCGGCAGCACGCTGGTGGCGGCGCAGTCGCTGCTGCTGCGGCCGCCGTCTGCCGTCACGCAGAACGCGCACAACGCGCAGCGGGAACCCGCCTACGGGGGCAACGGCGTGCGCCCCGGACCTGCCGGTAAGCCACTTCGACACCTGTAACACACATGCCATTTTCCGTGTTGATCTGGACTCCTATCACTGCATAGTATAAAACAATGTCGCTTCCCGCTGTCTGTCCCTATGTATGCTTAGATCTTTAAAACTACCCAACGGATTTGATGCGATTTTTTTTGATAGATAGAGTGATTCAAAAGGAAGGTTTGTACAATACATGTGTATTAAAAATGTCGCTAGTTTATAAAATGAATCAACTGCATTGCTGCTAGGCATTTCGTAGAAAGCGAAAAAAGGCTACTACGTATCTACTATCGTGACTACTAACTACTAACTAGATGGTAGAGTCAACGAGTCGGGCAGGTTATGGTACCACCAGCTTATAGCTATGCCTGTCGAAATAGCGTTAGAGCTTTTTCCTTTCGTGTTCCGGTTTAGAGGGTAAGGTAGTCATTCCAACTTCGTCACGCGGATAGCAACACACCATTATACGAGTATCTTTGGTATCTATAGGTGGAGATTATCTCTCTATCAAGAGAGCCTTCTGCTTGTTTGCTATCTTATAATATAAAAGACAAACACGTAACGTACTAGGGCAACTTAACTCCAAGACTTCCGGTAGTGCGGTTGTCCATTGGCAATGGAGATCACTTACCATCATAGTTAAACCTTCTGCTCGTTTGACTTTTCTTTCATAAAAAAAAAAACAATACACTAATTCCAATTCCACAATTCTAGGTAGTTATTTAATTGCATAGTTGCATTCATGCTTACCTAGTACTTGTCACTGTCATATTCCAGTTTGGATGGTGGGGTAGCCGGTAAACTTGTGCTGTAGCTTTCAACTCACATGTGTGCAACGCACCAACGATATCATTGTTGTCTATTGGCGAGGGCCATCTCTTTCTATCAGAGGAGCCATCTTCTGTAGTTATCCTAAACAAAAAAAAATATCGACCTTCTAACGACTGCTACATATTTCTTGCTATAAGCTAGCTATGCTTGATAATTAAGACCGTTGCTTTACCTGCTTATCCGAGGCACGAGGGTTTTACACACATCGTCACCAGACTAGCTGCTAATAAAAATAAGATTGTGTACTCGGTTGATTTCAAACAGATTCTGTTTCAGGCGCAGCAGTACAAGAGCGACGTGAATCAGTGTACAGTTCAGGGACGCGCCGTGGGCCGCTATCCTCAGAAGACAGCGCTTACGGCAGCTACGTCCCGCACTCGCGCGCGTACCGCGGGCCGCCGCAGCACCCGCAGCTGCCGCAGCACGCGCCGCTGTCGCACGCGCCGCTGCCGCACGCGCAGCACCCGCCCGACCACTACTAGCGACGCGCCTCGCAGCACAATATTGCGCTGCTCTTTGACGTTTGAGACTTACACACTCTGTGCAAGTGTTTTAATAAACCGTGTCTTACGAACTAGTGTGTTATCTGTACTGAACTAAGCAATTGACAATTGACACTGCTTGTGACATTTTTGCCATGGTACTCTAGATTCTTCCCTGTGTCGATTTCCGTTTATTTTACAACAGTCATAATATAATTATGTATTTAAATGCGTATCATAGAATATTATAAAGTGTAGCTAAAATTATTTGAACAATTTATATCATAATGGCATACCACAAGGTTTACATTTAGTTGAACTACTATTCAGTAAGTTTATACACGGGTGTAGCTTCAAACTTAACTAGATACTACTGTTTCATTAGAATTTAGATAAATAACTTATTACTGGAGAATTTTATTGGATTCCTGATCTAATCTGGGAGACGAGCATTGTACAATCAATTTATATGAATTTACTTAGATCTTTGTAAGATACGGAAATAGCAGTTTAACAAGTTACTAACACTGCCATTTTTGTTATGAAAATTAAAAATAACTCGCAGACGCGCAAATTAAATACTCAAAATGTTTTATCTATTTACTACACAATATTTGTACCTATATTAAAGTTTTAATTACACTATTATATTAACTATAGAATCTAAACGGTGCCAGATGAATCTAGCTAAATAATGGAAATTAAATTGTTATATTAAGATGTTTAATTATACTAATAGAAGTTTAATTAAAATTGCAAATATTTGAATATAATATAAGAATATTCTTGTGCCATTCAATAAATGTAAATATTTGTACTGTAATATTTTACAAAAAGAACGATCTTTTTGTTAAGCCAATTAATGTAATCGTGAGTTCTTATAGAATTTACGTCAATTTTAAAAGTAATGTTTGCAAACCACTACTTGCATGCTCTGAAAATAATTCTACAATACTCTTGAAACAGTTCATAACAAATTTGTTGGCTTTTTCATCTAGCAAAGACACCGCAATTAGGAGAGAATGGCAATGACTATAAAAATATTATTTTATGTTTAAAATAAAATTTTGGTTAAGGGTAATTAATTTCTCTCATTTTTCGTAATCGTAAGTTTTCCTCAGACGTCTAAATTAATTCGGATAAAAAATTCTACCTAACCAATGCGAATTTTAAGTTTCTTTATGTCTTCCTTTTTTATTTTCAATACGAGTATATCCACTTACACCATTTCCTTTGTTATACTTCTTCTATATAGCATACAATTTTTGTTTATAAAAAATATAAATTATAACAGCAAAATAGTCTTAAATTCTCTATATTTTATTTACCATTTAGAGAAAAATTATCTAACTCCTTACCACTTTTATAAGATATTTTTGTTGATAATACGGTGTTTTTTGTCTAGTTATCTGTACATATACTCGTATATTAATGATTATACATAAGATGTATATATTTAGATATAGATTTTGTAATGAATAAAACCTAGTTCGATAAGAATTCTCTTATAAGTATTTCAAATCAAGTCTGAAACTTTTAACTTATAGCAATAAAATAAAAAGTCATCTACTTATAATAAAAAAACATGTCATCTACTTATAATAAAAAAACATGTCATCTACTTATAATAGAAAGAATTCGGGCCACCAAGTGAAATGAAACGCTTGATGTAGAGCAATTTGTATATTTAGACCTTACCAAAAATGTTTGAACAATATAGTAATTGGGTACTCGTCATAGCCTTCATTCACAATTCATACAACAGTTGACATTTGCAAGTAGGTACCTATACTGACGGACATGATGTAATGAGATCTGAAGCCAGATCATGCGTATTGTTTTATTATTATCTGTACCCTAAATATTTACTGTAATGATTTGTTTTGCTCCTTAAGCCTGCTAATTAAGTTAAAGTTGCGACACGAAAGCTATTAAGTTCAAATATGAAGAAAAGTGAGTTCCCTGCGAAAATCGTTAGATTTGTTGCAAGAATATGAGCGATAGATCATTCGACGCGGAATCAGATTTTGAGAAAGAATTATATTTTATTTTTTTCTGGAGATGAAAATTCAATTTTACAAACAATTACTAAAAACATGAACAAAAAAGGCCTCAGCTTTTTGTTAATAACTTAAAATCTATAAATTATAGCCACAGTTTGGAAAAAGATCCTTAAAGAGGAGGAAATTTTCTAAAACAAATCTTGACTCCCCAAACTCAAGGTCCACAATCAATACTTTTATAATCAATATCTTTTTAGTATAAAATATATATTTAAAAATCTGAAAAAAATATCGTATAATGTAGACTTGAAGGAATAAAGTCTCGTTGCATCAATTTCTCAAAAATATAAGCTAGGTATTGTTAATTTTTGTTTTTGTTATAATTTTATTTTACATTAGATATATTTTATGTATATCAATTTTATCAATGTTTTTTGTTAATAAGTACTTGAATTTTCATCTCCAGAGAAAAACAAAAATCTCCTTTCTCAAAATTTAATCCCGCGTCAAATGAGTTATCGCTCATATTTTAGCAACAATTCTAACGATTTTTGTACGAAACTCACTTCTCGACTAGACTTTTACAAATGTTATGTTACTCGGAGATGTTTACACAGTAAAACATTTTAATAAAAAATTCCTGTACACTATTGTGCACTTAATACATTAGCAAAACAAAAAATATCACACAGCCATTGCGGCTTGACCAATCTTGATGAAAATTGGTACACAGTGAGATAACTTGATTGCGCAAATGTTAAGCCATATGTACAATTTTTTATGCCAATGTTAAGCCAATGTATTTACTAGCTAATTAATTTTATATTTGTCAAATAATAATATAAGTTAACAAAGTTCCGGCAATGGAAAGTTTAACATACCTATATCTTGTGTTGTATTTGTTCTCGTAGTTAAATAATAATAAATATCACTAGACATCCCGCCACACGGATAGCAACGCACCATTAACATCTTTGGTGTCTATAGGCGATGGTTTCTCTTTCCATCAGGGAGCTATCTGCTTGTTTAGCAATATGTAACTCCAAAAAAATAAAATGTTAATAGCAGTGGCCTTGTACAACTATCATTTTTTATTGTACCAACTTGTTACCGCTTGCCGTTATGATAATTAGAGCTATTCGAGACCTATCAGTCGCAGACCGCAGTCTGTGCCATGAGTCTTGACAGATGTATTAAAGTAAATTTTATGTTTTACTTATATTAATGTGAAACATCTATTGCTTGGGGCTGAAATAGGGGATGAAAGTTTGTATATCGACGACATGTCAATTTACTCGCGGGCGAAGCCGGGTGGGTCAGCTAGTAGAAAATATTATTGGACGTATTGAGAATCTGCTTGTAGCAAACAATGCTAAAAAATATAAATAGAAAAATAAAAATGCTATTGAGATTTTTACACGAAAAAACGTCAGAAGTTTTTATCCGACCCATGGATAATTTTTATTATTTTATTTATTATTGAATAAAGGAAAATAAAAAACCACATAGGTTTATGGTGAGCCATTAAACTAGAGCATCGTCTTTCGGTCGCCGGCTTATCAGCTTTTTATAGGTTGCTGTTTTTTTTTTTATAGAAGGGGGGCAAACGAACAGGAGGTGCACCTGATGGTAAGTGATCACCACCGCCCATGGATATCCGCAATACCAGAGGTCTTGCAGTTGCGTTGCCGGCTTTTTAAAAATGAGTACGCTCTTTTCTTGAAGGTCCCCAAGTCCATAATATATCCATTCGAAAACACCACTGCCGGTATTAATATTATCATTACCATTATTCACATTTTTTTATTATAATTAATGAAATGAAATTTATTGCTTAGAACACGGTTACAGCAGAAAGACGTAGTTATTAGAAGTATATAGTATTACGATTGTATTAAAATAATTGTACTGTTTCACAATAAAGTAACACTATTTAATATCAGTCTATAAATACATAAACATAATCAAGGCATTAACAATTATTGACTGACAAATAGTTATTATAAAAACAAAACTTTTTTTTTAAATTAATTACAATAGATATCGTACAAAAATATTCTAAAACAATTCTCCCGTCAAAAACAAACCAATTTAAAATATGAATTTGTTACACACATTCTGGGTTTTTCTTTTTATCGATGTAATTGGTTTAATGTTCACGCCATTTTGGATTTTTTTATTACACATTCACTTTTCTCAAGCCTTAGTATCACGAGTATCACGAAGATATATGGAAATTAAATTCACTTAACAATAGGTACATAGTTTCCAAAAATTAAAATTTACTTAAATACTGTTTAACGTTCTTATTAATATATAATATATTTATAAAATATTTGTGCAATTAAATTGGTGAGTCGAAAAATCTATGGAGGTTCGGTTCACTCTGCCTACCTTATAAGAGAACCGGCGTCATGATACTTTTTTAAAACCTGGCTAGGAATGATTTTTTTTATATTACTGAACGAATTACATGAATTGATCTAATCCCAAATTTAGCAAATTATTTCCTTGTGATATGGGTGTTAGTCAACAATACTAATATATAGAAATATATATGTAAAAAATACTGTTATATATTTAATAAACATCCAAACCCAGAAATACAAACATCTATGCTCATCACACAAATGTTTGTCCCTGTCGGAGATCGAACCTGTGTAATCAGGTTCGCTAACCCATTGACCAACGGGGCGGTCTATCACTTCTTTGTCCGTTTATCCGTCTGTCCGTCTGTCAAGATCCTTTTTCTCAGCAACTGACGCGTTGTTGGTATAAGTACCAAGTTCACATGCGACACATCCAACACATCCGACTCCCACACATTTAAATGGGAAAATCACCTTCTTACTCTACTCCCACCAGCTGTAGGCTATCCCCTACGTCAGTCACCCCTACGTCAGTCAGTCAATTAGAGCAAAATCTGAGACTATACTAACAGATAATAAAAAAGTTGTCACGGGGTATTGTTCTCCGTGACAACTTTCTTATTATCTGTTGTCTGCTGTCTGTAGAAAAAAAAGGATTATTAGATTAGAATATAGAAGATTAGATTATTTCTTACTAGCGACCCGCCCCGGCTTCGTACGGGTACAATATATACATATAAACCTTCCTCTTGAATCACTCTATCTATTAAAAAAA
>DWBA01001219.1:0-11013 GCA_018236825.1 Apodemia zela
GGGTACTACCAAGACATCTTCGAGTTGGCCTTCTACCAGCGTGAGCTGCGCGCTGGAGCCCCCTGGTGACGCGAAGCTGGATCGCATGTGTTTCTATTTTCCATTATATCCCTATGACTATGAACTATAGATATTATACGTTTGTTGAGTGCTAGTATTTTATTTGACTTCCCTTTTCTGCCACCAGGTTTCTTGAGTCTCGGGGAATCTGGTGATAGCTGCTCTCTATTCTTGTGACGCGGATCCTCTTTCTCCTCGGAGCGAGGGGATAACGTTACAACCGAAGCACCTTCTCTTTCATATATTTAATAACTAGCTGAACTGGCAAACGTTGTTTAGCCCTATAAATTATTTGAATTGAATATTTGGGGAGGTTTTATCCTCCTTAAATATTTCTATGTTTCAAGTTGGACCAAACAATAAATATCTACAAAATTTCATTGAAATCAGTTCAGTGGTTTATAAGTCCATAGCGGGCAAACACCGTGACACGTAATTTATATATATTAAGATAACAAAAGGCTCTCTCGCTATCAAAAAAGAATCAGCAAAATTTGCTCTAGAATTTCAGGTGAAATGAATAATAAAATGTAGGTATACATTTTTGGAAAATAAGTAAAATGTTTCCGATCAAAATAATCTGATAACAGAAGACATACTACGGTCTCTTCTGATAATAAATTAAGTTCTGAAATATGTATTTGAATCTCCTTATCCACCCACACTGATAAGGTGTCAGATGTAATCTCGTGCTTTGAGAGTACCTACAAGCCTTATGCGCGTTCGGCCCGCTTGAAAACAGGTATGATAATACAAGCGGGCACTTAGATACTAATTTTATGAGACATCTGAGAGTAACTGCGGTACGGCCCCTGCTGCAAACCGTATACCTATTAACGGCAACTAAATATACATCGACCTTACTTCGTAAACTGTTTCATGTACGTTAGCTACGATATTTATTCCAATAATATTTATTGATCATTAAATTTATTTTAAATGAATTTTTTGGCATTTTTCTTCTACAGAGTTTTATTAATAATAACAGCAATTTAAAAAATTAAACCGACTTCAATGTCTGTCAATTATACCCATATCTCAAAAAGTACTGAGTCGCTTTTGATAAAACTTCGACTTTTCTCTAAGTTGGAATATATGATTGATTTAAATCAAAAAAACTATCTCGATATGTCTTTTATCTTGTTTCCAGGAAATTTGTGAACAAACATACAAACTTGCAAATATACCTACAAACATACAAACGTACATACACTTACAAAATTTTGTAAACATGCTTGGACGTCTAAATAGATCATCATACTCCAATATTATCCAATACCAACAATATTACATTCATACATATGTTAAACTGATAAGCTCAATTTTTTTCGTCGGTTGAAAAGCATGTAAACGTGATACAAAAAAAATCATTTTGCCAAGAAATGTCAAGTCGATCTGAAAGTCCGGATCATCATTCTTTATATCTACCTATCTTTTAGGCAGCTTGTATGGCGAGCGAAAATTAAACGTGTTTATAAGGTGGTAGGTTTTTGCGATGACCTCCAAGTAATGTAGTGACAAGAACTAATCATAAACTTGCTCATATGGCTTTACAGTCTTATTAATGAACCATTTTACTCATTCCGTCTCTTCGTATTGGTATGTCGGAGTCGATGCAACAGAATGGGTGCTACTTCACGCGCATGCTATATAGGTTAATTAATTATTAATAGCACCATTAATCTGTGCCACGTGGATAACAACGCATCATTAACATCTCTGACACTCGGCGAGCAATTAATGAAGGAGGTGACAAATAATAATAAAAAAATAAGTTTAATAAAGATCCAATCTGAAAACATTTTTTTCGAACCATTTTATTTATCTATCTAGATACAATCAAAATTGCTTGGAAGATGAGAGGGTTGTGCAAATTCTGGGTAGCTCTGCGTATCTTTTGATTAGGAGTAATAATAAAATAACTTTACTGATTTTAATTATAGATAAATTCATTAAGGAATATTTATATAGCTTACTTGCAATTAAGCGATTAGATAATTCTTCTGATAGAAATAAAAAAACAACCATTGCATCAAAACACCGAAGGTGTTGATTGTTCCTGTATTTTCGGAACCCTGAAACAGATCTTTGGAAAATTTTAATTGAAATAAACGAAAACTATACTTTCCAAACAAAAAAACAAGTTTTAAAAGTGTTTGAGAAATTACTGAGTCCTGAGGTAACAAACTTAAAAATGGTAAAGCTAAATTGAGAACCTTCTTCTTATAGGGAAGTTGATTAAAAAAAAATGATTTACCTCGTCACAATCTCAGTGCATTGAAAATATGATGGATAGAATCCGTGAGTTTGTTTCCGCTTTGCTGAATTTTTGCAATATCTTTAGAGACAAATCGATTTCCTATTGTGCTCAGCTGGTGTGTATCAGGTGCCACCAACTGGTAGCGGTTAAGGAAAATAAATAGAGCCATAAATTTTTACGACTAATGTAATCTATGTTCTTAAGCAATAAACAATAAGTATTCCATTATTACAGAGATAATTTGTTTTAATTGTGAATGTTTTGTGATCACGGAATAAAAATAATATAGGTATTAATATTTATGTACGACTTAAAGATAATATTCTTAAAATATTATATAGTATAGAACACATTATTTAAAATATTTTTTTTATAAATTAATACTCATCTAGGTTATCTGATTTATATAAACGGTACTCATGGTCTAGTGGTTAGCCTATTGCGCTCAGATTATGAGCTCCCAGGTTCAACTCTTTTGTTGGATTAAAGCGGCATTTTAAGGTAGTTAGTATTCACGATGCTAGCGACACGTACTAGCCTTAGCTTGGATTCTGGTGGTAAAGTATTAAAATTTCATGTACCGGATGAGCACGTAAAGCTGTCGGTTCCGGTAATCGGAAGAAACGAACGATATTTGTACTATTGGCATTTAAAGATATGAATAATTCTAAACGACTTGCGAAAACAGATATGATTGGGATAGGAACAATTATTATTTAAAGGGCTAACAAAACGGAATATAAGTATAATAAAACGCTAGATGCGTTTAAAAATATAATTTCCTATTAACCTGTAAACCACTATTACCTACTAATAAATAGTTTTGTCTCAAAAATTCAAAATGTTTAAAATAGTCCAATTTGCCTTTGTTGTTAGATCAATAACAATAGGATATTTTAACTTTAAACTAATTCATACATAACTCATTATTTAACGACAAAAGATCTAACCAATTTTCCGAAAGTAAGAATCTTTTAAATAGCTTAATTGAAAAAAAATACATTAAGCACTTGGTTTAAGTTCGAATTTACGTATTTCAGGCATAAAAGTTTTAAGTAGGTACTTAATCAAATTCGCTACAAAAGTGTATAAGATTTTTGTAAAGTGGACAACTAACAAGTTGCTAAACTTATGTTATTTAGTAATATTTTATGTTTTACTTAAATTTATATATTTTTTGTTTTCCTGATATGCATCGCATAATATACTAATGACGTGTACGTATGGTATGAATATGTCACCGTAAAATTGTAAAAACTGTTAGTTTATAAGTGTTAATTTTTTTGTAGTATAAATAATTATTTGGTTATATAATTCACCTCATCATTTATTCTTAAATTATGATTTTATTTTCGTATAGGTATAATTGTATTTTTTCCGTTGTGTATTTTGTTTTTTCTCGGTTTTGCCTGTATTGTCAATTTACTCTTTAAAGTTTCAGTAATGTAATGGAAAACCTTAATTGGCTAATGATTGGTTTGTTAACTTGATGTATCTATTGGATGTATGCTGTGGATTTTTTGTTTAAAATAAAATAAAAAATATACCTACCTAGGCAGTTTATAATTTGGTTAGGTTAGGTTTGAAGTTTTTTGTAATATTAATACGGTATATTATAATTTATAATCTAAAAGTATTTACAATTTTGTGGTGACATATTATATTATGACAAATATTATTCTTCATGTTAGTTATTTAATTTGGTTATAATTGGGTTAAATATACATAATATAATAAATAATTGAAGGGCAAATTGATACCTATTTTATGTAATATATGTTGTTGAATATATCCCTAACATTTAAATAAACTCAATTTAACAGTAATAATATGCATATTAAGTTTATTCATAGTTCTATTTCGTTTATCATTGTATATCCATATTTACAATTTTATTGTTTTAATGGAGATAACGTATCTTTTTGAGTTCATACGACTTTAAGACGACTTGTCTTATATTATTATCTACTAGTTAATAAATTAAAACAGTAAGTTTTATTTTTAAATTGGCCTAGGTACATACATGGTACATAATATATATCCTGTACGGATATTTCTCTTACTCTATATAACTATACCTCTCTTATATATTCTCTTACTCTAAATACAATATAAGTCTTCTCAATTTAGACTCAGAATCACACAGATTGTTTTGTATAATGAAAGTCGCAAGTGGAATAAGGACAAGTACTTACTTATTATAAAATTGTATACCTACCTAACCTACAACAGTTGTTGTTGATATATTTCAAGTGTTTTAAATTTTAATTTACTTTTCATAGTCAATCATATAATTTTCAATATAATTACGGTTTTTTAGATTGGCCCTATTTTTATATAATAAATTATATAAGAGTTTTGTTTAGTTTTTTGCAAGAAAAAAAATCTTATACAAAAAGTCAAACATATTCTCATACAAAAAGATAAACATTTATTGCCGAGGCGTATGACTTAAATAATAATACTGTTACAATTTCCTTTTTATATTAACATGCAAATTAATGAGGGAATGAATAATTTATTAACGCATGACAAGCCAAATTCGAACGAATTGGTCAATTTAATGCTAATTAATGGGTTGTTTTCTAACAACAACGATTCTTAATCATTTCAATTGCTTGTAAAAATATGATTTATATCCGTATATATTTTATTAAAAACAAAACACAAGTGTGTAAAGAAATTAATTTATCGGAATTCAGCAAGCTTAAGTGTGCATTTGTAGATACGCACACAAGTCTAAGAAGCAAGTCCATTAACATCAAGCATTATTGAGGCTATATCTTGAGCCCCAGTAATACTGATAGCCTCTACGTTCGATTAAAAGAAAACATAAAACTTCATTATTATGTGTTAATAATTTTAAAGATATAATACCCAGTTTTACATGTCACAAATAAAATGTCTCGTTCCGTGTACAAATCCAAAAATAGTATTTAACGTTTAACACTATGTAAAAATTAAGAAATAAATTGATATTTTCCGTATTCAGTGAAAATATTCGTAAACAAAACTTAAATGATTTACTCACCAAACTGTGGTCATTAAAAGTAAGTTTTATTATCATATTAAAGTCGTTGCATTATTATTGTTCATCTGCCAATGTTAATTTATTCAAAAATTAATGAATTCGCAAAACAAGGAAGCAATACTTTTAAAAACATATACCTACTTCAATGTTTAAAAAATATTTCTTCCTTATTTTCCGATTTCTTAGAATCATCATTTTTTTACTTGGCCTGATTTAATACGGGATATCAGGTTAGGTTATGGACCCCACACGTTAATATTTATTTGTATAAAGTATCTTCACGGCCTTATCCCATGATTAGCCGAAAATACTCGGTCCCACAATGTGATAGGCAACAAGTCTATCGCCAACCGGGCACTTTTCCAATCCCGGGCGACGTTGATTTATTCAAAAAACTGAAAAACACATTTTGTTAATTGCCCGACCCGGAAATCAAACCCGGGACCTTGTGTGGTCAACTCCGACACCGGACCACTAGACCACAGAGGCGATCATGTTTATTTGATAACACTTTTAAGTATTCAGAAAAGTAGTTTAAATTATAGTTAGATATTATTTTCGTTTTCGTTGTTTTAATTTGTTTTAGTTATCTGAACAATAATGCTTTCGGATCATGAATAATGTATTTATAAAATAAAATATTCTGTAAAACTAATTATTATTATCTATATTAGATATAATTTGCTTACTTTGGGGTTAGATCAGTTCGTGTAATTTGTCCGGGAATATTTATTTATTATTTATTTATTTATTATAGTGGGCTTCTACCATTAAATTAAAATGTAATTATAGATAAGAAATACTAGCTCCCAGATAAATCTTAAAAAATATTTAATAGTGTTTAAGTTGTGCTTTGTGAAAATATGGCCCCGATGTATATTAAATTTCATGCGAATCCTAGGGCCATTGTGGGGTAACAACAAATATATTTGTATATTAAAATTCATGCATATATATCTTTACGCCAGATTTCGTAAAAAAATTCCAAGGGATCGGTGTTCCATACATCATGATCCCTGATGATAGAAATTGAATGATAGAAAATATTGCGTTCTCTACATTTATAACATTCAACATTCTCGTTACAAAGACTTTTGATACCATATTCGGAGAGCAACTGATCAAATTGATCATGAAATGTCAATGTAGATTTTAAACCGGTAACTTTATCCTCATTGTGTATCTGTTATGTTAACCTTTCATCTACCATTTTTTCTACGTGTCTGAACAAATTTTATACATTAAAAAATTCAAATTTATTATTCATATACCTACTAGAATAGATAACTATCGTATCTTGCTAAAAATATAATGTTACGTGCATATATTTATTGGCTACTTTATTTTTTAATTAATTACACACACACACTCCACCACACACAAAAGTGAAAACTAGTTTTACATTTACTGTACCGAAGGTGAGAGACCTAGAGTCCTGAAGTACAGGTGTTCCTAGTTTAGGCTCCAGTCCACTCTGCACTTATTAAATAAAATTGTAAATCATATTATGTTATTGTTATATTCTAGATAATTGTAGTGGTGGAAATAAGTATATTTATCATTCCATTTTCATTTTAAATTTTTTGGTATCATAACCTTTGGAAACAAGCAGATGACTCTCCCGGTAAAAAGAAACAAATATCGCATATAGACTGGATGCCACATGCATATTGCAGTCCAATAAATATTTCATTCAATAAATATTATATTGTTAATAGTGCGTTACTATCCATGTAGCGGGCTAAGAATACCACACGTACAGGTTACCAGCTAACTTAATCTCTAAATTGGAACACAACAGTAACAAGCACCGATGCTATAGCGGCAACATAAGTGAGGTGGTGGTAATAAATCCGTTGGAGACGATGCAGTGCTCTACCATCTTGTTAGCAGTCACGATGTTCATGATACGTATTAACCGTAGGGAAAAGGCTTATATGTATTATGAACATGCCTTACAAGATGCCTAACAGTATAACAGCTGATGTATTCTTCAAAAAGGCGCTCGGATCAGCACGGGGAAAAGAAGCATATAAAATGTGTAGATGAAACGCTTGATTCTTAATGCTATTGTTCCTTCAAACAACTATCAGAATTAATTCGTTAAGCTATGTTATTGACTAATTGCTACGCAGTTTAACTTAACTCCTGAACTGGAACATGAAAAAGATAAGAACTCTCTCTATTGCGATATGTATAAATTAAGCGATGAAATATAAATTTCCTGTAATATGCCACAGCCGTATTAAAGTCTTGAAATTATCCAAAAAACATATATTATTACCTACTAAAATATATTACATCATAAATTTGCTTTTTATTTACGTGGTAATAGCGTTGGAATGAAATGAATATAATGTTTTACATATTACGATAGTGATAGCTTATAATCTATATCTCGCCCGGTCTGGTACTATCATTTTACGTATTCTTTTCGCAGAAAGGGCTGTCGGTTTTCCCGTGTTGGTCCAGACCACCACCACCTACATTTCTTCTAGACGGACGATTAGCTAAACGTGTTACTACCGTCGTAACTACTCGGTAGTACAGTTCCGCAATATCTTGCCAACGCTTTACATATTCCTGCCGCAATAACGTTAATGCTTGTTACTGTCGTGTTCCGATTTAGAGAGTAATGTAGCTGGTGAACCTGTACCTGTACCATTAAGAATGCCACATACATACGCCCGATACATGGATAGTAACGCACTATTAACAATATAATATTTATTGAATGAAATATTTATTATCCTGAAGATGCTTTAAAAAGCGAAACCGGTTGATAAAATTAACAAACTGTGTGTATGTTAAGTGAAATAAAAGTAATTTTCATCTAAATAATGGAATTTCACCAAGTGCCGACGATGGAAAGTATGAAATACACTATTAACATCTTTGATGTCTATAAGCAATGGTTATATCTTTCCTTTAGGAAAACCATTTGTCCGTTTGCTATTATATAAAATAAAACTAAAAATACTTAATAATATTAAAATATTTTTTTTTCCGGAAACCTTATACACTTTTCTTAAATTTAATTTGCCAATTAATACTTTTCATTCAAGTCTGAGTAAAATATATTTAAAGTTTTACCGCGTCCATCTTTACATTCTCGCCGCCTGGAATTTTAAATAATCCATTACATAACCCCGAACTTTCAATTTTATACGCCTATTAACGCTTTATTTAATATGAGTAAAATATTGACATGTTTTGTTATTCTTCTAACATCTTATGATTCAGTGCGGGGCTAGCCACCACGCAAATGGATCTTGAAAAACAACCATATATTTTGACAGCCAATCTCTTCAAACAGGTCGTAAATACGTACAGTGCTACGCAACATTTTTCCTTGGCGCGTCAGTTTAAAACATAATTTAGATTGTCAACGATCAAAAAAATATAAGATTATTTTCATTAGTTACGCTAGACCTTAATTTTAATTTAAAATGAGCTTTTTATAGAGGACTTTCTGAAGAGAAACAATTTCTCATAAGCGGCACCGATTTTGTATTTTGGTTAAATATTTTTAAGAAAAGCTAAAGTAGGAAAAATGTAGAGTCATAAATATTATTTCAAAGCAACGTCAGACACGTATAACTAATCGTTCGATTATGTATTTGTAATGAAATAGTTGGCTACGAATTAAATCAGGCTAGAGCTCGACATTTAACGATCTTACCCTTCAATAAATATTAACACCGACTTAGAATTTTGTTGACAATACCTTAATAAATATTTTGTTCGTAATAGGAAATTAAGAAAATTAAATTATACAAAACGTGAGTGAGAAATTTAATATGAAGGTTAAGTAAGCGGATTTCTAATTGAATCAGAGTTGGTATGTAACTTCTCTTCAGTATGAGACGCAGGTGCCGGTAATGATTTAATTTCGGCTAAATCGTGCACTCTCGGCGTAGTATAGCCTCTTATTAGCTTCTGAATACCAAAATAAATCGCCAGATTTACAAATTAATTTTAAATAAAATGCTAAGTAAAATACTGTTGTTATTTTTGAAGATTTGATATGGCAAATACGTTTTTACTAACACTAAATAATTGTAATTTTTATAACTTCTATATATATATTATAAATGCGAATGTTTGGATGTATGGATGGATGTTTGTTGCTTAATCACGCAAAAACCATTAAACGGAGTTGGATGAAATTTGGCACACAGGTAGATGATGACCTGGAATAGCACACAGGCTATTTTTGATTCTGAAAAAATGAGTTGTTTCCGCGGGATTCACTAAAAACTGTTATAATGCAGCGGGCTGCACGGTGTAGCTAGTTTACTACTATAAATTAATTTGATTTAAAGTAAAATAAGTATAAATTGACTTAGTTACTGACCATTCTTAAAAGTTTTTTTTATATTTTTGGATAACAAATAAGACGATTGTTCTCTTGATGGAAAGAGACAACCACCGCCTATAGGCACCTAGATGTCAATGGTGCTTTGCAATCCACGTGGTGAGATACCACCCACATGCTTAAATTTACCGGCTTATTTATTGAACTGGAACACGATAGTAACGAACAGTGACGCTATTTCCACAGGAATAGGCAAAGTGGTGGTAACTAACTCGTTGAGACGTTGCGGAACTCTACCACTTAGTGATCGCATATGGTATTGACATGTTTTGCCAATCTTTCGCCTTTTACGAATTGCCCGGCAGTTGCACATTTCTTCTTTTTACTCAGTCTGGTAAAAAAATAGCCTACGTCACACAGTGATAATGTAGCTATATATTCATGAAATAATTTTTAAAATCGGTCTAGTAGTTTTTGAATTTATCCTAATATTACTTCTTGACGTGAAAAAGTATCCTTGTATAATTTATTCATTCACTACCTTTATTTAATGCAAACCTTCGAGTAAGTATAGGTAGTAACTGATAAGTGTACTTATAGCCGTAAACACATTTTAATGTGTTATTTTTTATTTAGATGTCAGTTCATTAATATTTATCAGAAATATATTGGAATATCTATCATTAATCATTTTGTTACAAAAATAATAGTCAGCTCAATAAATATTCTTATTTAAATCAGGTACAAACCAACATTGACAGAAAGACCTTCTGCGGGCTAAAGACACCTCTAGTAAATATTCTTTCAATTTGCATGAAATGATATTTGGCTTTTTACGCACATATTTTGCTAGAATTTCCGCAACTTGAATTGTCAATTGGAGGTAATTGAAATAACATAAAAATGCTATAAAGTTCGATCGTAAAAGAACTGTAATGTCTGTGCATAATTTTTACCTCGATTTTGATATCGAACACCAACTCGTTTCTATACTTTAAATGTTTTATACAATTATGTTAATGCGTATATTTTAAATTATTTCAAAATCTTTGTTATAAATTATTTTAAATTTTTTGTAATTTAGATAAAATCTTTGCTAATAAACAGTGCCTCATAAAAATTAAAACGCAGGAAAAGTACCATATCATCTACTGAACTTAGAAAAGTTTTCCCATTTCCTCATGAAATAGTGTCATTAGAACTGGCATTTGATAAAATTGGGACCTATCTGGAAATGATGATAGTGACGATGAACATAATATCCTAAGAGCCCGCGTTAGCTAGACCTTCGTCATTTTATTAACCCTGAAAGTTTCTCAGCGCATAGTCCCCAACCCAGGTAAG